>WYDI02000990.1:0-10274 GCA_009867235.2 Psittacus erithacus
ATAAACGAGCAAGCTCCATCACTCATATTGAGTCAGTGTCTTGACTCCGGCCGGTCTCCTACATCTGGGTCCCTACACAAACACTTCCGTGATTCTGTGATTCTACCTCAGTTCTTCTAATGAGAGTAACCAATGTTTCCTCATCTCTGCACTACTTAACACCAAGTTTTCCTAGTCCAAATCCTGAACTATTTTACCTGGAATGTGTTACATGGAACATAATCATGTCACTGCTCAGACTTCACTCAAATGGGTAAAATATATCCAGGTTCTTATTTTTACAGCTATCATCACCTGGCTACAAATCTGTCAAACAAATTTATATATAGCGTCTCATCAGTGTCACATTTTAAGATGTTTTAATATAGTAAGTTCCATGTTTTGACTGTGGCTATCAGCAAGTTGAAACTTCATGAAGTTAATGGATTTTTTTTCATTTAATAGTCCCACTGACAGCATGAGGGCATAACCTTGAAATACATGCAATAGCAAAATTTCCATTGTTACTATTCACCTTCCTTCAAATCACCATTTTTTTGTGCATTGTTGATATTGATGGTTTTAGCCCTTTGTCTATCTGTACTTTAAAAGATACAGCCCTGGTGAGCTCAGCAAGAGGCCAGCACTGTTCCGACAGCACAGAACTATTACCTAGGATCATGAGGAAAATTTATGAAAAACTGAAGAAGTGAGCATATCTCCAGAATTTCAGTAGGAAGAAATCCTTCTATCTGCTTCCTGATGGGTCCAGGTACAGCAATCAGGAGTGCAACATTTTGTAGCAGTAGAGATTCAAGTACCTGCTGTCAGACTGAAAGTTTCGTCTATTTTTGTTTTCTCAGTAAATAGATGTTTAAGAGCATTTAAATAGCCAAAGATAATATGCCAAACATCCAAAGAGCTGCAAAATGAAATGTAATGTATGCCATTAAAACTAACCATGGCAGATACATTAAGATGGCAAAAATATTTATTGATTTTTCTCATTGCTAAAGCAAGAGAAAGAAAAAGAACACTTAAGCAGCCAAAGAGTGAGCAAGTAAGGATTTGAAATTATGAGCTTACATGTTACGTCAGCAACAAAGTTTGTGATGCCACTAGCTGATATTTCAGATCATGTCTGGACCATCTGCTGCTATAGCATGTGTTGGTTCTGATACTATGGTAGAATATTGAGCATGTATTTCAGCAGGCTGCAATCAGCTATCTCTCAGTAGGAGTGAAAAGTAGGTCCTTAGTCAAATAGGTTTTGTCTAGACGGATTATACCACCATGAGCTTGCTGAAATATGTTTAAGGCATCCACGTGTTTTTATTCCAACAGTAAAATTAACTTATTTCTCTAGTGAACACAAACACTTCAACTATTTTATCCCACATTGGGAAGTATTTCAAAAATATATTATTTCTTCATATATCATTTTTGGAAAAAAAAAAAAGGGAGATAAATAGTTCGTATTTTGGTGTATTCATTTTTATTTATCTCCTGAGATAAAAGGAGGAAAATGCAAAAGCTATTCTCATAATGCTTAGATATAATTCCATTTTCCAATGTACATTTTTTTCAGATATATTTGTAGTGAAAACTTTTCTGAAGTTTTCTAAGTAAAAATTTGACAATTGACATGAGCCAAGCTGAGCAGGTGTCAGAAGACTGACATGGTGTCAGGAGAAAGCTGGGAGAATGGATCCTAAAGCAAGGAAACAACCTGAGTTTTAGTTCCTCTAAGAACTGATTTGGTCTTAAATGGGATCTGGTCTGATGCCCAAAACACTTTTGTATAACAGTAAAACTCAAGAAATTATTGCAAAAGTAAATATTGAAAGCTACATTAAGAATAATATCTTACCCTCCTAGCCCAGCAGAACTTTGCAAACTATTTTATCAACATCTCATAAAGTTTTAAAAACGTGTATCAAAATTTAAGGTTTAGTATGATTGTGCAGGACCAAACATCACATGAACAAAGTTTACAGAAGTATTCAATCAAAACTAAGGAATGTACAAAGGGAGATTTTAGAGCAGCACTAGTATAACCTGAAACAGTGTCCACAAATGGCAGACCTTCACTGGGAAGCCAACCCTGGTGCACAACAGATAATACGACTCTCATACTACTCTCAAAGGAACATTTGAGAGACAAAGATGGTCCAGCTGCAAAGGAAGAGAAATTTCTCTACAGCCAGTACCTTGAGGTGGCTGACTTCCTCTGAGGCTTCAATGGATTGATCGTTTTCTCAAGAAAAGCAGAACTAATTCTGATCTCTGGCCCCACAGAGTGAAACCTCCTCATTTATGGATTTGCAATCAAGGATTGCAAAGTGCTGATGGGTGTAATGGACAGCCACATATTGAGTAAAAAACAGCTAACAAATTAAAAGAACTCTCTAAAACTGAATGGACTAACAACTTATACAAGATGAACACATCATACAACTATGCTACCATTACAGAAAGCAGAATAATGTGAGATATTGCTGTTAGCCAGCAGCCACACAGAGCATTTTCAAATCAGCGCCAGTATTCTTCTTATACTGCCATTTTAGTGATGTTCTGGACTTGCAACAGGCAACTTCCACTCAAAACTGGTAAAATTACAAAAATTCAACTTTTTAAAGCCAATGGCATGTCCAGAATAGTTATATTACAGGAAGACTGACCACAAGTACTAAATTTATTTCTTCAGCTTCTACTAGTCATGGTGCTGTGGTTAGGCTAAGTTACCTAACACATAGGCAGGAGATTCTTTTCCATAAGTATAGAAAAAAAACAGGAAGACATGAGTCCAGAATGAGAGGTCATTTCGCAAAAGATGGGATGGCTATTTCCCAGAACATGAGAATTTGGGTATTGTATGCCCACCATGCCCAGCACTAGTTTAAAGAATGTTAGTATCACAGATGTTAGAGGAAAAAGTGTTGAAACATCTGACATGAAGAGGTGATGGCAGTGACATAGCCCTGTGCAAATCAAAGAGAGTTACAAGCTTGTTTTCCTGCAAGAATATCTCACCTGCTTAGCACAGAGGAAAGGTTCAGCTGAAAGACATACAAACAATCAAACAAAAAATTTATGTACTTCACAGTCAAGTAAAATCCTAGGAGCAGAAAACAGGTTGTAAGAAAATTTTGTGAACCCTGATTTAAAGTGTTCGAACAAAAATTAAAAAAGTTGAAATCTGGAAGAAAAAAAAAAGCAATATAATGGAATTCTACTGTATAGAAAAAATGTCAAAGGAGAGAAATTCTAGAAATTCTGAATACATACAAAACCTGAAAAGAAGAAAGGAGTAGGTTTTAATCCATGTCTGCTGTGGAGCAGAAGAACACAGACAAAAAAAAGACAAAAGGAGACAGAGGTATTCTGCTACTGAAATAATCATTTTTTGTTTCCCTGCTATATAACACCAGACTGTCTTCCAAATTAAAGTGAACCTGTGAAATTGCTTACTTAATTCATAGTATCACAACCTGTTTCCTAGGTCTCTCATAAAGGAAAGAATCCACAGATTCTTGATGAGAGAAGATTTTCTCATTTTTATGGAAAATGCTTGTGCAGACACCTAGAGGAAAAACTAGTTAGTTTACCTTCTTTCCCATACAGACTTGTTATCTAACTATTTAGTTAACAACTAAACTCAGCACGAGTAAGGCTTTTTGAACACCAAAACGAAATCTGTACCATATTGAGTGACTAGAAGCACATAGCAGATCTCAACACAGTTGCACACTTAGAACAGCTCTTCCTTTTCTATTTTTCAAAAAAATCCTCATTTTTCATAATGGAGAAAGCATTCATAAGGGAAACAAAAAAAGTCTAAAGAATTTAAATCACAGCACTGATACACTGGCACTGCTTGTAATGCAGAAGTTGATTTTTATGCAGTGCACTCCATTAACTATGTTTACCACATTCATAACTCTTCTTATACTCATTTCTTAAATCCATGCTGTTTATTAGTTTTATGGCTCTGAAGATTAGAAGTCCCTTTAATGCAATTCTGATTGCCATGTAACTCCCCGCAACTTTGCAATTTTACTGCAGGGGGAGTGTTTCTTCCTGATACTCCATTTATAGGAAACAAATGATCAAAATAAGGAATTTCTTTGGTACAGTACATTTACAAATCTAAAAATATATCATAGACTCAGCCTCAACAATTAAAGCCCTACGGGCAACAGGCTCTGGATTACTTGGTAAATTCAGGCATGGCAGATTTTTAGATTTTTTTATTATTTTTTTTTTTCAATATTAAATAGTGGGAAGATATAAAGGAAGCAAAAATTAACCAATAATCAGCTGGTTATGTTCTATGTGTTCAATAATATACTTCTGCCTCGTTGAATTCTGGACAAAAATCTATTTATTTCTTCCCTCTCCTTACCTCTTCTATTATACAGCTAAAACTGGGTTTTATATCTTGGAAGTTGCTCTGTACTTCAGAAAACCTAACTTCAGGTTTTGGTACCTAGTGCAAGCCTCTTTGGAAGTAAAGACCTTTCCTATAGCTGTCTTATAACTTGAGTTAAAGTTTATTTTTAAAGATGACTTCCAACAGTTCGGATATTTTAAATTTTCAGAAGAATCCACTGTTCACGGACGGCGGTATCCCTTAATAACTCATTATGGACAGCCTACACTCTGTTTCATCAGAGATGTAATCAGTATCATAACATCCTGACACAGGGCATGAACACTTAATATTTGCATGCAGTCTTTATTTTCACACACGCTTTAGTATGTGATATGTATTTTACTGAAATATAGTCAGCTTTAGCCTGAAAAGCAGCAGTTAACAGAAAGCATGTGGCAGATATGCAGAGTCACTGAGAAAGAAGTGTGGCAGAGACAGCAAGTGCTTGGAAGACCATAATTACAGAATCACAGAATCATAGAATAGTTTGGGTTGGAAGGCACCTTCAAAGGTCATCTAGTCCAACTCCTGTGCAATGAGCAAATTTAGAAACTACCAAAAAAAGGCCAATTTTTTGTGTTTGGGTGACCCAAATTTACATCCTCAGCTACTGTTCATCTGCTCTGGAGAAAGTCATAACAGGCAAAAAAAAGATGAAACATAGAAAAATAGGTTAAAACTGTGACCAGGTAACATTATTTGTATTTTCTTTATTTTTTTT
This sequence comes from Psittacus erithacus, assembly GCA_009867235.2. NCBI lineage: Eukaryota > Metazoa > Chordata > Aves > Psittaciformes > Psittacidae > Psittacus > Psittacus erithacus. The sequence continues at coordinate 5,136 of WYDI02000990.1, forward strand.
CTTACCCTCCCCCAGTCTGCTTTTTCCAATCCAAACCAAAATTAGTTAGCTATTTGAAATCCCAGTTTGACATATTCATGGAAAACCAACTTGAACAGAATAGCAAACCAGAAGTTGAAGAGAACCAGTAAGGCTCACTTTATAATGAGAAAATTGCAGGTAGCACATGAAGCAGGTAGAAATCAATGTCAAGAACTAACACTTCTACTTATTGAATTAACATTTCACAGCATGTATAAAACATTGCTTGAACTTTGTCTCAGTACATTGTTGCCAGTTATGCACTGGAAATTAATCTCCTTGCTATTTTCACACAAGGGAAGAGGAAAGCACCACGTACAAAGACAGATAAGCAAGTTAGTGTTAAAATGTCAGAGACTATTAATAGATATGTCAAACAACAGTATTCCTTCAGACACAGAGCTGTGAGAATTGCTTAACGAAGCCTATCCCTTGTATTACTCATTACAGTCATCACAACAAACTTGTACCTTCATCTCACAGTCACTAATGTTATTTTTGCTGGTATGGCTCATTTACAGAAAAAAAAAGAGATAGCATTATTATGTGGTTACTTTCACAATATGAAAAAGAAATGTATTACTTATGGTAATTAATATCAAAAAATATCATAAATACAAAACTATAACTTAGCAGAGTTACTTTACAAAAGTGCTTAAAAGAAATGCTTGAGCTCATCTCAGGTACAATTATCAGTCTGTATTAGATAGAAAATTGCCTGGATTCAGTGTCCAGTACCAATTTTTTATGGTGACTATAATGACTTCAATAAACAATCTGGCTATTTGTAGGTGGAAAAATGAAGAAAGACCTATCAGCTAAAAATAGTAACAGCATATTTGGTAGGGTACTTAGATTGCATCTTTTATTGTGATTTCATATTATGTTATTGTCCATAACTTGAGATTCTGAAATTGTTTTGCTATTCAGAAAACAAATTGGCATTGTCATATTACAAGTTACGGAACATGGTGCTCTGCTGTGGATTGGTTATGTCTGTTCCATTTTTTCCCCCTTCCACTAACTATCTTAGCTTTTTCATACCTACCTGATTTAAATCATGTTTGAGGGAAAAGCCTCTCGTGGAAAGTTGAATAAGGAAGCATGAATACCTAGAATGGGATTCAAGGGAAAAAAAAAAATAGTGGAAGGACAGAAGGACAAGAAAGATTGCTGAGTTCATGGGCTGACAAAGTGCTTTGGGGGAAAAAAAGCAAAATAAAATCCAAAACAAAACACAAAACACTGATCGGCAATAGTGAAAAGATGGTCCCAGAATTTCAGTCTATTTCTTATCTTCTAGCTCCAATGATGATGACAGTCTTCATAAAATACTGCTAATTGCACAGTAATGATTTCTCATTCAGTAGTCTATAACTTAACATAATGTCTCTGTCCTGAGATTATCCTCTTTAATTCATTTGCTGTACTTATTAAACATATATATTTTGAATATTATTCTACATGGTCTCCCATGGAAGATGATGAATTCAGCTTGCTAGATGAAGCAAAATGCATTAATTGGAGCTGTTGAGTCTTGGGTAGTGAAAACTTGGATTTGGAACTGGGGCTTTATATGCTGAAGAGAGATGTCAGAGTACAGAGAGTTTGCAGACTGGAAGGCACAATGTTAGGCATACTGAAATGCTTTCACAAGTACTCACGGGTTTCTACTATTCATCTCAAAATGCTGATTTGGATATACCAAATTCAAATAACTGGAAATGCCAGAGGGATTGTTGTTTTCTCTAGAGGAAAAGAAGAAAAAGCCAAGAAAGAAGAAGAATTTTCCAAAAGGCCAAAACCTTAAATACAAATCAGGGTGCTTAATGTCTTGGCTTGAGAGTTATGTACCCATTTTGGAAAAAAAAAAAAAAAAAAGTTTGCTACTCCCTGCATGTAAATGCTTTAATCTTATCACAGTGTTTAGGATCCAGCTAGACATGGTCTACTTTGGCACTTTTTAAATCCATGTTCCCTGAAAGGCTTTCTAACCACAGTTACCAGCATATGGAAAGGGCATTAATAGCACTTCCCTTCATTGAAAGATAGGAAGACAAAAAAACTAGCAGTAACATAAGAAATGTGACTTTTATCAGCTTAACTGTGTTCAGACCTGAGTAGATCCATGTCCATTTGTCTAGCGTATCCAGAAAGCTGTCTAAAGCATTAACAACACACCAACTTGGGGCGGCAACAGTCTTCTAAGATACAACAAAGGCTTTCCAGCATTACTGACTGAGAGAGGTCAAGCATTATAGCAATGCTGAAACCACACAGGTGTCAATGGAGTTGAAATGTCTGATGTATTGTGAATTGAGTTTATAGAGTCCCCTGCTCCAAAAACTGCTCATGGCGTACCTTTAAGTGTCTGAAGCTAAAGACTGATTTCTCAGTTACAATAAAAAGAAAAGGCCTGTGGATCTTGATTTTACATGATGCCACATTTTATTCACCATATTGGGGTTTTTTATTCATCAGTGTATTTTCATTTTATTCATTTTATTAACTGGGACACATTTTGTTCAGCAGCAGATGCTTGCAAACCTTTCTCTGTTTCAGGGTAGATTGCCAGAAGATGTTTATGCAGCTGAAATTGCTAAGCTCCTCTATTCAGTAACTGTACACAGAATCCAGTTAAATACGAAGTACATGGGATACAACTATTCTACTTTAACAAAATCATGAAACTGAAGAAGAGACAAGAAATCTCTGTATACCACACCATATGTATTCTTGATCTTATCTACCAATTTATAGGCACAGAAGTTGAAATTGAAGGACAGACATTTGTTATGTCTGACCTCTTCATAATTTAAGCTACATTATATTTAATCCATACATACAGCAGTTGAAAAAACAGCAGAAAAATAGATGATGGTAAAAATTTTACTGTGGAAGAAGCAGCACAGTAGCTATGTGCTTGGAGATTGCTACCTGAACAACATAAAAGCCTATCAATAGAAAAAGGCAAACGAACACAACTGTTGTTATTAATGAAACGGAAACAAGCATCTTGATGTCATTCTACACCTTTTAGATTAATATTCTGAAACTCAAAAGTTATGGAATACAGGTCAATTCTTCCAAACAGGTATAAGCTAAGCTTACAAATACCTGTCTCCTTAAAATGTGCATCAGTCAACAACGACAAGCAGAACTGCATGAACTCTTGCAAAGAAACAAAGAAAGCAATGTTTTACAGAGCAGAGACCTGCTGCTTCTCTCCATGTTTCTTTCAAGTAAAAGTATGCTGTGTGAAATTTATTGTGTGTAGGCTAATAACTTTGTGAATGAAATTTAAAACCTGTTCCAAGGAATGTGCGACCAAATGTCCACAGCTGCCTCTTTTCAATTCCAAAAGCAGCAATTGCAAACATTCTTTTCATTTTTTTTAATAATCTTAGACAAAAAAATCTTTAGTTTTGAATTCCTACTGAATTACCCAAGAAATATTTGCAAAGTTGCTGTATAGAACTTTTACTGGATAAAGTTGCTAGTTACAAAGGACTTGTCAGATGTTGCTTTTGCCTTTCTGTAATAAAGGAACACAGAGTTTAACACATAGCGTTAAAATATTATTTTCTATTCCTATAGACAGGCTTATTTAGTTAGGGCAGCTTACATTTCAAATGAAGAATTTCAGATAGTTTTTCTAGGCTATACATGTACTTTAAGTGCTGCTATATATGACACATTTTGAAAAATGAGATGCGATATCAAATTTCAGCAGTACTGATGGAAACTTCTTCATGGTTGGCGAAGAACAGGGAGTTAATTACAAAACTCCCTGTTCCCTTGGCCGGTGCAAAAGTACTCTGAAGTTTTTGCCTGGGAAAAGATAGCTGCTGTTCATCCTCAGGAAGTAATCTAGGGTTAGGACATACTGATCTATTTCTTGGTTAGTCACCAGAGGACTGGAAACCAATTCCAGATTTCATCCAGTCTAGCACACATGCCCCGGGGCAGGATGATCTATCCCCCAGCCATTCCAGTCAGGTGGCTGTGAGACCTGACAGTATGACCTGTGCTGGAAATAATATACCTTTTTATTTCAGTACTTCATCACTTCTTACCTTGGAGATTCTTTTTTCCTAAGGTCTAGTTACAATGTTTTTTATTGCAATTTAAACTTTTTTCTTCTGTCTCCCATGTAGACTAGCTTCCATTCCTTTCTGAAATAGCTGTGTCATGACTGCTATTTTGCCAGCTCTTTTTAACCTTTAACTTTTCTTCTTGGGTGTTTGTTTTTTGGGGTTTTTTTTGTGTGTGGGTGGGTTTTTGTTGTTGTTGGTTTTGTTTTGTTTTGGTTTTAAATCAAATATCATAGTTCAAAGAATGATGTTGCCAGTGAAGTGTAGAAGCTTGAGAGTCTTTATTCTGCACAACACTGTTGTGTTGAAGAGCCAACTCTCCTGGGCTGTTTTTTCTGCTCACTGATCTTTGTGGAATGATTACTGATTTTTTTAGAGAATTTGATTTTTCCCAGGATTTTTGGCAGAACTCAGGAGCTATGTGTCCTTTATTTTCATGTGTCTTTTACATTAGGCATTTCTATGGATTAATCGTTCTTTTTTTTTTTTTTTGGTTAGGGAGCAAAAGACAATTTGCTGCTCCTTTCCGAAATTGTGGCTATTAATCTTAGAAGAAACACCTAGTTAACCAAGTCTGTAAACACAGACAGAAGGAAAGAAGCAAAAAAATTTTTTAGAACAGTACATACAAACAGGACTGCAGAAGTGAGTAATCCCTAATTACACAGCCAAACACGATCTTAGCTTCTGTTTCCTCTCCAACAACCTTAAGCTGTCTGAGCATTTCTTTGGAGAAGTCTATTCAGCCAGATATTGCTATGTGTACCTTTGTTCTTCCTCTGAATGGATCTCTAAGATAGTTGATGAAGAATTACCTAGCAGTGAAAGTTTTTAAAACTGACATTTGAAGTAAAATGCTATTTAACTATTAATAACCCTAAAAATAGTCAAAAACTTTGCCTGGTTCAGTAGAAATTTTTAAGACATGTTAGACCAGAGTAGCACCTTGTTATAAATTGGGACCACAACGGATCATAATTCAATTAAGATTTTATTAATTATAGCAAGTAGAATATGAGCAAAA
>WYDI02000991.1:0-33471 GCA_009867235.2 Psittacus erithacus
CTCATAGCAGCCTTCCAGTATCTGAAGGGGGTCTATAGGGATGCTGGGGAGGGACTCTTCATTAGGGACTGTAGTGACAGGACAAGGGGTAATGGGTTCAAACTTAAAGAGGGGAAATTTAGATTGGATATAAGGAAGAAGTTCTTTACTGTGAGGATGATGTGGCACTGGAATGGGTTGCCCAGGGAAGTTGTGAATGTTCCATCCCTGACGGTGTTCAAGGCCAGGTTGGACAGAGCCTTGGGTGACATGCCTTAATGCTAGGTGTCCCTGCTCATGGGGAGTGGGAGGTTTGGAACTGGATGATTTTGAGGTCCTTTCCAACCCTAACTATTCTATGATTCTATGATTGTCTCTATTTTTTGAGGCTTTGGTTAGTAATTGTGAGTCTAATGACATGAGGCAAAATGTGAACTTAATGGGGGAGGAGGGGAGGGGGAGGTTTGATACAATTTTGTATGGAGTTAATGATCTGGAAAGTCATACTCCAAGCAAAACTCTGAAGAATAGACGTGTATGTGATCTTGATACTTTAGTTTACATAAAGGAACAGGATGGGACAAACTGAAGACTATTAACAAAGCAGAGAGAACTGAATGCATAATGGAGCATTCTTATTTGCAATTAAAGCTTTTTTTTTTCCTTTCTCTGTGGTTCTTTTTCATTCTCATTCTTTTATGGCATAGAAAGGCTTATAGTTTACTTGACATTGTAATGCCCTTGTGAGCATTAAAGCCTGACCTGCTGCATACTTCATTTTAATCCCCAGTTAGAAGCCACTGAGTATAACAGCTATGTAGATTGTTGCTTGTTGAGCTTCTGTCTTTTCTGGGTGCCAGCATATGCACGTCAGTATAAGCTAAAAGAACTCCAGAAGAGGTGTAAATTAAGAAGGTTGAAGAAGTTTATTTAAAGACAGCATATGTTCTGTCTCTGAAAGTCAGTTTCATCTCAGATGTGCCACATTTCAGATTTAATTTGCCTAAAGATGGCAGATGACTGACAGTTCATCTTCTGCATTGATACAGCTGATGGTATATCTTTACCAGCAGGTGACAAAAAAGTGCCACAGGTCTGTGCTAAAACTTCTTAGAATGCAAATGTAACCATACCTTTGATTTTGATCTTGATGCTTTGATACCCAAGCATGAATGATTGTGTTTTGTCATGAACTTCAATAATTCTCCAGTTAGTAAAGTCACAAAACCGGACATTTCTCATTCTCAGCTGGAGGCATTTCGGATGCTGCTCTTTACTTCAGATGGTGAAGAAGAAAAGAGAATGGTAGACAACTTTCGCCCTCTTCAGCCATTAATGAACCGAACCGTCCGTTCATCCTTCCAAAGCAGGCATCTCTTGAACGCTGAAGAGCAGCCCAAGGACCATGCTGAGCAGATAAGGCCATAGATGGCCCAAGAAATGTCAGTCCAGACAGCAGTACCTGGCTATAATGGACTTATTTTTTTCAATTATTTTTCCTTTTTCTTCAGTATATGTCACAACAGTTCCACAGCCAGCCAGCTTCAGTTCTAAGTGCCATTTGACTTTCAGCAGAGAAGCTGTGGAGTTTTTTAGTTTTGCCTTTTTTTTTTTTTTAAGAAGTAAATAATGGTAACCTGTAACAAATTGACTTGCTTTAAACCAGGAATTGGTAAGGAAGTATTGACAGCTAAAGGAAGAATAAGGGCAGGAGATCTTTTCTGAATTGTTCTGGCTCTTTTCTAAATTGTTCTGTCTTTCTTTAAATGCTCTTTCAAGTGACTTGTGCAAATCTCTTAATCCCAACCAAAAACATGCTGTCAAGCAGGAAATGTGAAGAAGTGAAAAGTATTAGGTTTGTGGTCAGTGGCAGAAAGTCTAATTGGGGACCTATAACTAGTGGTGTCCCCCAAGGGTCAGTACTGGGCCCAGTATTGTTCAACTTGCTCATCAGTAATTTGAATGGAGGGATAGAGTGCCTACCATGGGGAGGAGTGGCTGATACCCCTGAGTGCTGTGCTGTCCTTCAGAAGGATCTAGTCAGGCTGGAGAGATGGAGAGAGAAACCTTTTGAAATTCAGCAACAGCAAGTGCAAAGCCCTGCACGTGGGGAGGAATAATGCCATGAACCAGTACAGGCTGGGAGCTGACCTGCTGGAAAGCAACTCTGAGGAGAGGGGTCTGGCAGTCCTGGTGGACAATGAGTTACCCATGAGCCAGCAACAATGTGCCCTTGTGACCAGGAATGCAAATGGTGTTCTGGGCTGCATGAGGAAGAGCATTACCAGCAGGTTGAGGGAAATAATCCTCTTTCTCTTCTCAACCTTGGTGAGGCCTCACATGGAGTACTGTGTCCAGTTTGGGCTCCTGGAGCAAGTCCAGTGAAGGGCCACTAGGATGATGAAGGGTCTGGGGCATCTCTCCTATGAGGAAAAGCTGAAGGTGCTGAGTCTGTTCAACCTGGAGAAGAGAATGCTCAGGGGGATCTAATAAGTGTATATAAGTATCTTGAGGGCAGGGTGTCAAGACTTTTCTTAGTGGTGTCAGGTGATAGGATGAGAGGCAACTGACAAACTAAACCACAAGAAGTTCCACCTGAACATGAGGAAGAACTTCTTTACTGTGAGGGTGACTGAGCACTGGAACAGGCTGCCTGGAGAGGTTGTGGAGCCTCCTTCCCTGGAGATAAGTCAAGAGCCATCTGGACACAATGTGAGCAATGTGCTCTGGGTGACCCTGCTTGAACAGGGAGGTTGGACTGGATGACTTCCAGTGGTCCCTTCCAACCTTAACCGTGCTGTGATTCTATGGTTAATACTGATCAGGTCCTTTTGTGTAATTGTTTGAGGTTTGGGAAGAGAACTAGCTTCTTTAGTCACACATAAAGCGACATTTTATTTTCTTCCTTTTTCCATTGTGCTTAGGATGCCAAGAGGAGAAGGGAAAAAATGCCTTACAGAATCTAACCTCTTTCCATTCTATTGACTCTATGATCCATGTTTGATATGGTTGCCACAGGACGTCCATTCTATCTACATCATATGCCAGAAGACTTTTTTTCTAAAACCCTGTAACAAACGTAGAAGCTTTTAGCTTTGGCAGCTTTTACTTTTCTGTATTACTAATGTACCGGAGCAGAAGAGAATTCACCAGTATCTCAAGAATGGCAAAAATGTCCAGTTGATCCCAGGAAACTGGTAACATCAAAGGAAAGCAAAATTAAATATGCCCCAGCTGACCCTTCCAATGGGATTTGGGGAAAAAACAAAAACCCACAACAATTTCTGAAACCTAACCCAGGGCTAGAAGAGCATGGACAAATTGCGGCATTTAGATACTTGAAAGATTTATTTTCAGTAACTCATAGAGCACCAGTGCACTCTTCAGTGTTTTGTCTTGATGTACTTTTATAAAAAGAGCTACCTAGCTTCAGGACAACTGGGGATCAGATTGTATTTATAGCACCTTACAGTAATGAAGTTAAGTGGTAGTTGAAATTTATTTGGGGATCAGAAAAAATTGTTGTATAAGCTGCCAGCTGTGTAGCCTTATCCTAGAGTTACGGTCCAATTGCCACAAATATTACCTACCTCTGAAGCTTACTACTACTATTAGCCAGAATTTTCTCTAGAGCACCTTTCTCACTGGCTTTTAATGCTTTACTGTATTTAACAGTGTGCCTGTGCATGAAGTTCATGTACTAAATGTATGGTCAGATTTTCTGATGAGGAGCAGATCTGTCTGTAACCTTATGATATGATCCTGATTGATTGTATTTGAGGGGTCTTCTTGGAGAGCAGCTCTTACTTGGCCTGCTTCTGCCAGTAAGCAAAGTCACTGCTTGCTGGTGTGATTCAGCACAAGTGAAGCCAGGCACCAGCTTGTCAATGCTAAATTCAGAAATTCAGAATCAGTACTTTTCTGAGTCCAAGTGTTCAGTCTAAAAGCACTTTAACGCTTTTTAGTGTGACCCTGATGATTTTAAGGCTTTTGAATGTTCTTGTTTAACCAGTTAAGTGCCCCGTTCCTGCCTTTACTGCTTTAATAGCTCTACCTCAGGCTGTTGTTAATGTTGCAGCAGTTGTGCCTTTCTTCTTGGCAATTTGAAATGTGGCCACTTAACTTTAGAGTGACTCTACATGGAAAATGTAAGAAAATCTTGCTTCTATCCCAATTTATATTTACCGTGTAGTGTATCTTCAGTTTCATTACCCCTTGCAAGCCCTTACTTTTAGGTTAAGCCTTACCATCTTGGCTTAACTCTTGTCAAACTACACCATCTGTATCAAATGGTTGAACTATACAGTCTTTGGCATCATCAGACTTTTTGTTATGTTCCTTGTCTGCAGAATCACATCAGTGATGGTTTTGTCAGAAAATGATAGGTTCCAAAATAATTTTGGAAGGGATATTTACAGCTCTGGCAATAGGGAAAGAATCCTTTTACTTTCTGCCTGAACGTACATGATCTAGACATTGTTAAGCTTGAAGTTTTTTTCAGCACTGTTCTCGCAAATGTTTTGCTGAGGAGGATCCTGTAAAAAGATGGCAGTGATTCAGAGCTGGCGTATATCTTGTCTATCTGTGAGATTTTTTGCTACTCATTATTAGCAGTTAGAAACACTGTAATGTAAAGATACCTTAATGTTGCTTTCACATTTAAAAATACAGGTGACTCAAACACCCCTAAGCTAGCTGTAGGTATCAATATCCCTGTCATACATGAATGGGTCTTAAAAAGCTTCATGCAACTGCTCAAAACTTTTTAGTTGCCTTGGTAATTTCCAAAGTTTTTCTGTACCTTTTATCCACTGAGCTTGTTTCAGTGGCTAATATCACTTTCTTAGCATATGCAGATACAAAATACATATTTTGTTCTTAGGGAACTGCTACAGTGTGAATGTTTAGTGCTTCTTACTGCTACAGTTTGCTCATACCCAACTGGGTTCTCAATAGTTAGGTTTGTTCCACTGAATCAAATTGTCTTCCTAGGTGTATAAATCTTTCTAACATCCTCACCACCATACATCTATTAGACATGATGTTGAACAGTTTATTTTCAGTGATCTGTTTAAAATTTTCAGAGATTTGCTTTTAAACTATTGTTGTGGATTTTTTTTAAAGAATAGGTGTATTATCCAGTCATACAGGTAATAAGCTGTTCTCCATACATAGTTAGATAAAGCACATCTGAGTCTACTGACATAAATCAATTTGAATTTCAGCACAAATACCTGAGTACAGGGACAACCTAGAAAAAGATGTACTGTGCTACAAAAATAAGCTTTAGAGGGATTTTCTGTTACAATTATTTTGCCGGGTTTGGAGTCTCGTATTTAGATGTTAGTGTTTTAGCATCTCTGGTAGGCAGTATCCGAGTTGTAGGATGGATTCTTGATGAATTTACCTGTCTGGAATTAAATGGGTGTTTTCATTTTTTTGTTGTTGCTTTTTTTTGTGGGGTTGGTTTGTTTGTTTTTTGGTTGTTTTGGGGTTTTTGTTTGTTTTTTAGCTTTTATTTTCATTTATACAATGACTGCATTTTCCTGGCAAATTAACTTCAAGAAGAATAATTACGTGTGCCTGCACATAAGATAGTATAGAATTATTTTGACTTACTCTCTCAGTTGCCTGGAAGGGAAACTGATTTGGTTGTTGGACTGGAGCTAAGATTTGTAATGATTTTGCACAATTAAGTTAATCTCTGTTTGAAAGGTGTCTGTGTAGGCATCTCCCAGCTCTTCTTTTAGATGGTACAGTATGAAAGGGTCAAAGCACATGTGTATATTTGTCCTTGCATAGTAGTCACTTCATAGTTACTTAATACTGCCTGAGAGGCATTCCTGTGGCAAGAAGTGCTAGAAATTAAGGAATATAACAGAGAATTTTGAGGACAGCTTACTGAAAAGGGAATAGAAGGGGTCTGAGTGTAGATATGCCTCTCTGTTGGCCTGATTTCCAACTGCCTTTCTGTTCTTCTATCAGAAGTCTCATTCTTAATGGCTTCTGATTAAACATTTGAACGTTTAATCCATGCTTCCTACATTCCAGAATTTTCACACTGAATGTTTAATCCATTTAATATTCCAGAATTTTCACACAGTGAAACATAGGTATACCTGCCCAGGCTTTTTTTGTCTCCTGTTACAAATGGCTTGCTTTGGTATTTTTACTGCAAGTCTGACAGTAGTGTGTCTTTTGGCTCTGAAAGCTATAGAAACAGATTGCTTTCATCTCATGAAAATATACTGGGGTTTACAGTACTGGAATTCCACACGGCTTACTTTTGAGGAAAGGTCCCTTTTTCTACTGAACTTCATAGTTAAAAGTATTTGCTTTGAAATGTGCGTACCTGATTTTGAATGTCTTAACTTGTATTTCTTGGCACATCTTGGCTTTTTTCTTTATGCACCTTGTTTTTGTGGCAGTTATTACATTATGTATTGTTTATGTATGTTTCCTGACTAATCATAATTTACTAAAATAATTGCCTTTGCAGATGACATATGTAACAGGGAATGCCTTTTGTTCTCTTAAGATACAGGTCTTTTCCCTCAGTTTTTACGTGATATAAAGAAACTTGTAGCTGCTGGATTTTGAACTGTTATGTTAGTATGCAACTGTGCAATAAAAAACACAAGAGAAACCTGTGCTTGCATCTCGTTGTGCAATTAAGAACTCCAAATTAAAAAGTAGATTTTTTTTGTCAAGGAAATAATACAATTCACCCTGAGAATGAACCGGTTCATTAGCAGTGGAGCCTAATCAGCTGTTAGACACTGTGATACTTAAAAGCTCTGAAAGACTCTGCTGAACTGTATTATAATTGGAATGAAAGAACAATGACCCTTCTGTTGCTGCAGTACTGATGGGAGCATATTTAATTATTTCTTACATTCAGCTAGATGCAGCATGGCATCTAAAATGGCATTCCAAATTTTGAGGATCTTTGCTGAACTCATTCATTTGCCACTGATCATTAAACTCAACCTGTCAACTAAGCTCCTTTTTCCATTGTCTAATCAGTCTTGATAAAACCAAGCATTGATTTGATGTGTGGAGTTTCATATTTAGTGATTGTGGCTACAAGCGTTTTTAGCAAATAACCCCCCAAAAATCTTTGAGTAAAATAAGTTACTTTTATTAAGACTGGCTAATTGGGTGAAATGAGCGTTGTCTGTCTCACTGCTTAGCCATGCTTGAAGTCTAGATATCCTACAGATATGCTTACCTGAATTCATTCAAATATGTTTTCACTTATTTGGTGGGAAAAGTAGATTGCATTCCTGGTTAGGAAATTCCCTCTTGAGATAACTGTAGACAATACTTTCATATAAGGCCTCACAAACCGTGCTGTTTGGAAACCTTTGTGATAGGCAAAGCCATTTCAGAATCAAAAAAAGAGCAGCAGAAATTAATAGTGAGGCCAGCTCCACTATTACTGCTATTTAAAGATTCTAGAAGCTTCCTCCTCTTCCATGCACTCAACAAAAAACCTTATAAGTGCTTGTATTAGTATAGCTGAGACGTTTGCTTAAGAAATGGATTATTTGGTTCTAGCAGGCTGTCTTATTTTGATCAAGGCAGCTTTTCGATAAATGGTTAAAGAACATTCACATTACTTCTAACAAATGGCCAATTTACTTCTGATACTGGCAATTATTTGTCTTTCTGACAAATAATTCTTCCCTGCTTTCTTTTTGATGTGACAAACTTGAAGTGCCTGAGTATTAGCATATGGAGAACTGATTGTATAATCCAATAGTCTTCAAAGATGCTGCAGAATAACTTGGGGGCCTGAAGAGAGTTAATGTTTGTGGTCAGAACGAATAATAATACTTAGCATTTGTGAAGTGCTTTGAAGATGCAAAGCACTATGTGAACACATCCTAACACCGTGGCTGTATTTCCTCAGTAGTACAAATGGAGAAACAGTTGCAGAATTAACGCTGATGGATTAATTTGCCAGACAGTCAAGTATGTGGTTGACTTTAAATATGGAAGTTCAGTGGCTGCTACTCCACTGCTACTTGATCTCAGAATTTCCAGGCGGAAATGGTGGCAAAACTGAGACTGAAGCCTGCAAATTCTTAGTTGTCAGTCTGTAAAGAAACTCCTTTTCAGAAGAATTGGATGCAGGGAGAAAAAGGTAACTTGGTCAATTCTTGGGAAAGTTAATGGAAAGCTCTGTAAATTAGGCTATTCTCAGGTATAAAATGCCAGTCCTCAAGCAGTTAATTTATTTGCCTTAAGGTAAGAACTTAGTCTAGAGCGCTAGTGAGGTAAATCCATTGGTGAACAATTTTGTTCACCCAACTATAAAATTGAGTTTGAGCATTCATCCCAAAATCTCTGAAGCATACATCATATTTTCATTCCAATCCTGTCTGCATCTTGAATATGGGTAGGTACCTGAGGGTTTGGGTTTTGGGGGTGGCTTTTTTGGTGGGGTTTTTTGGGTGGGTTTTTTTTTGGTTGGTTGGTTTGTTTTGGGGTTTTTTGTTTTGGGTTTTTTTTTGGGGGGGAGAGGGGTTGTGTTGGGTTTGTTTCTTTGTTGTTTTGTTTTTTTTTTTATGTTCCTATGAACCTTTTCCCTAGGATAAAGTATGACATACAGTAACAAGTAAATGTTGGTAAATCTTACATTGAGAAATAATCGGGTTAGATTACAGCTGTACTGCTTCTGTGTTAAGGCTAAAGTTTGTAAGCTAAAGAAAGGCTTTGGGAAAATGGTGTGATGAAGAGTTTTTGCTGGGTTTTTTTTTTTAATTTGTTGCCATAGTCTTTGTAGTCTCTTCAGAATCCCATTTTTCTCCCTAAAAACTAGAAAAACGTGCTCTATGCAAAGGTAATTTTTGTCTTCAGCTTTCTTCCACAGTACAGATCCTGATACAACCAGAGAAGAAGTAAGCAGCTTCAGGCCTCTGGGCTGTTGGGGCTACCAGCCACCAGGTGTCAGGTTCTGATCAGCGCTTCAGAGGTCCCTGTCACGGTTGGAAGGGGTCTTGATGCCAGTTACTAGAGCCAGGTACCTGAAAATATTGCTAAAATGTTCCATCTTTCCCCAGAATGCAGATCTTGTATTTCTCCAAGGTATCTTGAAGGAAACCCAGTGTGCTGTTGGTACTGAAGCATGTCTGAGACTTGCAGAGAGGAGGAGGGTCCAGGGAGGATGGACACACCAGCCTTGGGCTCCAGAGGTTGGGCACAACTTGTGTTTCACCAACTAAGCACTTGCTGAGAAACACCTCCTCAAAGGTACCACTTCCTCCTCTCACTGGGAACAGTCATTGTTGACAATCAGGGCTTCCAGCCTTTAGCCTGTGAATGCATCTCCTATCCCACAAGGACAAGAGGGAGTCTGAATTTGCTAAGGAATTGGCTCCTTAGATACTATTGTGAAGCATCCAATTAAGTCTCCTTGGATGCAAACCTTCTGCCTTCGCTTGAGATAGTGCAATGTAAGTTGTTTTGTCTGCTTGGTAGATTGGTGAATTTATTTATTCTTACCTCTTCTATGACCTCGGTGCCCGAAATGGCAGGCAGATTTCTGCAGCGTCTGCAGAAATGTAGGTGATAGAGACAGTGCCTTGGCCTGTGATTGCGTACAGGAGGGGGAAGGGAGTACAGCAAGTGCACTGAAATCGGGTGGGGCTGACAGGGTGGTAATTGGGAAACACGAGTTTTGCTGTATTTTAGGTTTACACATGCACAGAGCATTCTCCTTCATAGGAACACACAGCCCGGTCGAGGCAGGAGGAATGGTAACAAACCTCCTCCTGACAGCAAGGAACCGCGGCGCTGGGGGATGAGGAAAGGGGGAGAACCGCTTTGGACCCGCCGCGCCTCTTTGGTCACTTGGGGCGACCGAGACCCGCGGCTGCCCGCGCAAGTTGGAACACCTCCCTTTCTCCTCCTTCTCCTCCTCCCGGAAAGGCGGCCGGTCCCCCCTCCCCGCCTCGGCGGGAGGTTCACAGCACACGCCGCCCACCGCCACCGGAACAAAAAGGGCGGCTGCATGGTGCCGGCGGAGCGCCGCGCCGCTCCGCGCCCTCGTCCGTGTCTTGTTCTGCTTATCCGCTCTGCTCTGCGCTCCGCACCGTGCCGCCATGTCGGGCAGCGGCGGCAACAGCAGCAACAGCGCCGTGAAGAAAAGGAGCCCAGCGGGCTCGGCCTCCTCGCTGTCGCAGCAGGAAGAGAAGCAAGTGATGGAGAAGATGCTAGAGGCGGCGGACGGCGGGGCGCAGGAGAACGGCTGCGCCCGCTCGCCCTCGCCATGCGCTTCGGCTGAGGGCGAGGGGGTGACCCTGCAGCGCTCCATAACGCTGCTGAATGGCGTGGCCATCATCGTAGGCACCATCATCGGCTCCGGCATCTTCGTCACCCCCACCGGCGTGCTGCGGGAGGCCGGCTCGCCGGGGCTGTCGCTCGTGGTGTGGGCCGTCTGCGGGGCCTTCTCCATCGTGGGTGCCCTCTGCTATGCTGAGCTAGGCACCACCATCACCAAGTCCGGGGGGGACTATGCCTACATGCTGGAGGTGTATGGCTCCCTGCCCGCTTTCCTCAAGCTCTGGATAGAGCTGCTCATCATCCGGCCCTCCTCGCAGTACATCGTGGCTCTGGTTTTCGCCACCTACCTGCTCAAGCCTGTCTTCCCCACCTGCCCTGTGCCCGACGAGGCTGCCAAGTTGGTGGCCTGCCTCTGTGTCTGTAAGTATCCGCAGACCTTCTGCTGTGCTGCCTGCCCCACGTGGCTGTGTGCCCACCATTGCCTTCCCCCAGAAGTCTACCAGAACAGCCAGCTGCCTTAAGCACATCACTTTGTAGGAGATGCACGATCTGTTTGGCACTACACTGGGCTCCTGCTGGGTGTGTTTTGGGGGGGCTGTTTTGGAACAGCATGATTAGGAAATATGCCCCCATCCTAGATAAATTGAGTAAAAAATGTCCAAAATACCAGTTACAGGCTGGCAAACCTCTCTGATTCCTCGTTATGCAGTGAGCAGTGTGTGATAAATGCAACATGCATTTTGACTGTGTGCCGGCACGGGATGTCTCGTGCTGTCTCTTGGGAACGTGTTGAGGCAGGGTAAAATAAATCCCCTTTCAGCACCACAGTGCTGAGCTGCTGCGGTGACCAGGATGGGCATTTATATGCAGAGGTAGGTGAGGATAATGAGCGGTTGGGAAATTATCTGTCATGAGCAACTGGTGCTGAACGTGGCCTGTGCTGCAGTGCCTGGCTGTTTTCAGCACCAGTTGTGAGATTAGATGATTCTCGGCTGTATGTGCACTGACACCATGCTTAAAACCTGGTTTGTTGTTGCGGTTTTTTTGCTAGCAAGTGTTTTATCTCAGGAGAAATTGCCTTGCAGAGAAGTTCAGTTATGCTGTGATGCATTTAAGACCACTGATGTCTGCCGTGACACACAGATAATCTCTCCTGCTGAAGTTTTTATCATATTTCTGGTATTTTGAGGTCTGCAGTTTTGTCACTGAAGCCTCATTTTCTGTTCCTTCCGTTATTGCAATGTCACCCTATCTAAATTCTTCATCCTTTAAATGCAGGACCATTTTCTGCCTTTCTCTCCTCATTTGCTATCCAGTCTGTGTTATACTTCACTGGTAGTTCTTGTGCTATTGTAAAGACGTATATTGGGAAAGGGTGTAATTTTTTTGTTTGGGCTTTATACAGCATATATTTAGTGTATGAAGTTAGTCGGATAATCTTTGTTTTTTTTGAGGTAGTGTGAGAAGTAAGTTTGTTCGTGCTGTCCAAGGAGAGATTGTGTTAGATTCCTTCATCCTCTGAGAATCCCAGGCATTCAAAAGCTGCAGCACATGGTCGTTATGTGAAGATAGTCCGTAAATGTCTTCATATACAAACCCCCTCAGTCTTTGGTAGATACATTATACGGCCCGGTGGTAGATAGAGTAAGATAATAAAAGGTAGGGCAGCAAATTGTACTTTCTTTGGGCAAGATGAAAACTTCACTATTCCCCTAAATCAGTTTTCAGGAAGATTAGGGCAAGTGGACAGGCCTGTGGATTTCCCAGGCAAGTTTTAATCAGAGTTCATTAAGGAAATACAGTCATCCAAGTGTAGTTCTGCTGATTGGTTTCTTGCCTCAGGCAAGGACTTATGAAAAATCTGGTTTTAGAGCTTTCCTGCCAGTCTGTGATACGGTTTCCTCAGTGGCATGAAGAAAAGGGGCATCCATGCACGTGGCATTCACATTTTTTGCTGAGAAGTTAATGGAATTAGGGCATTGGTTAGATGGACTTTCTTAACTGCTTTAGATCAAAGTTTTGCTGTGAAAGAATATACTGTAGTTGACCAGGCCTTTGAGAACACATTTGTAATATTAAGTAACTTTTTATCTGCTGGATCTTTCCCAAAATACGTAGGATGAGGTCTCCCTGTTCTCATTTTACTGATCAGAAGACAAATACAGGGGTAAAACAGACTTGCCCATGGTGAGATGTGTTCACTGGTAGGGTGGATTGCAGCATGAAATTTGTTGATGCCACGTCTTATTCCCGCTTAGGCTTCTCCAGTATGCAATGCGCCTCCAACTTTCTTTTGCTTGCAATTAGTAGGTTTCCTGAAGCGGAATTTGTTCTTGAACCTTTATCTTGAAAAGCCAGAGAAAGAACTGCGAGTTTCAGAAATCTGCGTCATTTGCATGTGTTTCTTCTTTAAACTTTACTCTCCCCTGCACTGCTGGCTACTATTTTATTTATGCTTTGGGTTAAATTCTTGTTTGTCTGCTTTGCTACAAAAGGTTGGATCATCAGACCTTGCCTTCAGCAAGTTAGTTTTCTGTAACTTTGATTTCTGGACTTAGCTTTTCAACTGCCTGGATCCAAAACCACATCATGAGCTAGGAACAATAAATGAAGTAAAGCTGGTCCAAGGACTTAGCGAGTCACACAAAACTTCAATGGACTAACAAGCAGCTTTGTTACATGGTTGTTGCAAAAACACTCCTATCCAGTGAGATACTTACTGTTTTTCTAGAGCCCTAGGGTAGGAAAAATGACCTATTTGTGAATATGCTCTAGGTCATCCATTGATGAGTTATCTCAAAGAGAAGAACAACTCAGGAAGCAACGGGGGAATCTGGGGCTCTGGACTGGAATACAGTTGACCTACAGCCGAAACCCAGTCATCTAGAACAGTACTAGCTATATTCTCCACAGTTTGTATAGCCACATAAAATGCAATTGGCTGTGTGGTTTCTAGTAAGAGAAATAACAAAAGTTACTTGTTTCCACTTCAGTGTTACTGGTGTTGAACAGGTTGATAAATAACGTAGTGTTCAGTATTTGCCACCGTGAAGTACAGAAATGGAATTCCTAGACACTAAGATAATCTAAATAAATCACAGTCTTGAAAGAAAGAAGAAATAGTTGGCATAAGGAATTTTGTTCCCCTTAAGGTGCCGAGGAAAACAAGGTGGGTGGTAAGTAGAATTTAACTACAAATCGGTATTTTCTGCAATCAAGATTGTAATCTACAGACAGTTGGTATGCAAGGCTACTACTTCCATAAGACATCATGAATGCTTATTATGGTTGCCAAATAAAAGCATGGGAATTCTCTACAGGGAAGTCTTACTGTAGCAAGACTGTTCAAGTTGCTTGTCGTTGGTGTGGCTTATTTTATGTTCACCTCTGAACAGCCAGTGCTCCCTAGCTGTAAGAATTCACAGGTAATTTGCCTTAATACTGTTCAAGGTCTGGACTACTTGGGTAACTCATAAACTGAAGCATGTTATTTTAGCTGTGAGATTGGAGGGCTGATACTTTCAAAACTGAAAAACGATAAACACAGAAGCAAACACAAAAGCGCACCTGGTATCCAAGCATTTTTGAACAAAAGAAGTTAAATTTGTGAAACTGAGTATTTGTGTATATGCGTGGAAGCAGAACAATAATTTGAATTCCCCAAAATATGATTTCATCTAAACCAGTTTTACCTGTTCAGTAGATGATGGACGGACAATTACTTGATCCTTACTTAGCAGGTTTGATGACAGCTGCATTACCGTATCAGTAATTCTTTGCACATGGCGAAGAATTAAACTATTAAGGATTCTGTACTCAGTGTCTCAGGTGCACATTCGAAGCTGTGTAGATAAATAAGAATCTATGATACTTGTCTTCTCTTTTTTCCTCTTGAGAAAGCATCACAGTGGAAAGTACACTCACACTGCACTTCCAACTTGTATCTTTTTTCTGCAGTTTTCTACAATTTATTTGGCTTTGAATTAAAAAAATATGTACTTTATTAGGATATTTAGGTAGCAAGTGTATTTTTGGAAGAACTTGTTGATATGTAAGACCATCTTCAGATAGCAGAAGCATCATGTAGAGCTGTTTAATCCTGTAGTCTTTTCCCATTGAAGAGGTGGTGTTCAGGTTGTGGCCTGAGCAGTGATGAGGAACAGCAGCCAGTTGAGAGTGCATCCCTGGTGACTTAACAGTGCAAATGGGTCAGATTCTCTTTCACATCCGCCTGCCACTTGTGTGTTAATGTTTCTCTAATTCAGACTGATAAATCTAAAAAAAAAAAAAAAATCATAAAAAATTACAGAGCACAACCTAATGCAGAGTGTATGTTCCAAAGAAGGAGGAAAAATTTCAAATTGCCCATTAAAAGGTAACATGCATATTCCTTATAACCACCTGTTAATTTGCAGATTTCCTACATGTGAAATGTCTCTGAATTGTGATATAATAAATTTTCTGTAGATAAGGGAGATGGGGGGGGGGGGGGAATGCTGCTTCCAGATGTGAGGAGGTTCTTACTCAGTGTTTTACAAGTGCCTGAAGTGTTCCTCCTACACACATTCTTACACACAGCCTGTGACACACCCCCTGTGTGCTGCATAACAGATTATAATTTACTTATTTCTTGAAATGTAATCTGCTCTAGAAGCTTGCGAAACCCTGTCACTTGCATATATTTTTACTTTTGATCTTCAATATCAAATCAGTGATTTGACTGTTAGCTTCTGAAGCCTTTTCTCAGTTGTTAATTATATATGCTAATCTGGCACTAATAAGCCAAATATTGCTGCAACAATATCTGCTGCATCCAAAGCAGCAGTATTTTAATGTTCTTAATGTTTCTTTAGACTTCGTTTGCTGCTTCTGAAATATTTTGGGCTCTCCTGCTTCAAGCATGGAGTTGCAGTAAAACAAGCACATATTTCTCATTTGTCTCTTTTGTTATGAGCAGTCTAATAGTGGAAGAATTAGTAGCAGTCAGTGCAGAGTTGAGTCATATTTAATAGCTGTCCATGTCATAGAGATGCGTAAGTGCCTGATACCACCCAGAAGAAATTGTGAGTTCAAGGAGAAGAATGGTATTGAATCCAGGGATTGGCAAAAGTGTATAAGCAGATGCCTGGAATGCTTGTGAGATCATAGCTGTAGTCCATAAGTGAATATTTGGTGTCAGCATTTCAACTATAAATTGCCTATGTTGAAAGTAGGAGCATCTTTATTCAGTATTAAGGTTTTGCTTTAAATCTGACAAGTTTGGCTGTTTGACCAGCTGTTTCAACTGAAGCTATGGGTGGATTTTCAACTCATCAGGCATTAGAAGGTAAGCAAGGCCAATGCAAAATACGTCGTATTCTTGTCTGTTTAAGATGGGTTTATTCTGCAGCACTGCTACTTGGAATTAATCTGCCAGGGCAAGCAAGGTGTGAAGCTTTGGTGATGCTTGGTTTGTTTTTTTTTTTTCTCCTCCAGAAAGGTGGATTAAATGATTAAGCTGAATCAGAGTGGAAGGAAGGGATCTTTGTAGATATGGCTCATGTTGAAAGACTGAGGTGGTTGTTTTAAATCCGCATTTAATTAGAGTAGCATTAATGAAAACAGCTCTGTCACTAGCAGGACTCCTCTGAAATGGATAAAGGTTTGAAGGACATTTGAACCGCAACAAGCACATACTGCATTTCTTGGCACCCTTCTCTTGGCTCTCACAACAAATGTCTCATTAAATTTTATTGTATTTGAATGACTTAAATTACCACTGAGATCTTTCAGAGTCTTTCTCTTCTAACGTGAGCAAATTGGGAAGGCTTTTTCAAAGAAACTCTCCATGGTCAGTTTAATTCAACCCAACATCACTAGGTATTTCAAGTGTTCAAATAGTCGCATAGTCCCAGTGTCGAATGTGGCCAAGAGATCAAATGTAATGGACGAGAAAGCAGCTTCGTGCCAACCAGCAAACAGAGCTGAATTCTGACCCTCTGCATGGCAGAAGTGGCATGATTCAGCCTAAAACTGCCTGGAATTTCATATGAGGGAGACATGGTGGGAAAGGTGTTTAGCTTGTGATAGTCATGGGGTCCTTTAAATTTGCTGGGAATAGAAGAAAGGTATCTCTTTCTTCTATTGCAGTCTATATTTACGCTGCCTTCCTGTGGCAGAATGAGTTGTCTTGTGAAATTGCTGCGTCATGTAATCTAGAAACATTGACAGTGAAAACACAATCTTCTTTCTAAGGCGTCAGAATTGTGACTCCTACCCACTAGCTGGGAGTTAGTTCCTCTAACATTGATAATTCTTCATAGTAGTAAAATAAATTCTTTCTAGTCATAAGTTCATGTATCTCTTAGTTTGACTAGTGTAAACTGGGTCACTGTTATTACAGAACCTTGGTACCGAAGTGATTGGTGCATTTATGTAGGCTTGAGATCCAGGCTCTGCAGTATCTGGAGGCAATGGAATCTTTAATGAGCTCTTCCTCTGGGCAGTCCTTGTTCGCCTTTTGGCCCCAACTTGTGCTGCAGTGGTTGGCACAGCTCTTGAGAGAGAGGTGGCAAGTAAGTGCTTGTTAATTTGTTCTTGCAGAATTCTGTAAACTCGAGGGTGTGGATGCTTCTGGGATCAGTGCTACATGGAGAAATATCACCATGGTTCCATGTTGCACTCATTCCTCGGGCTCCCAGCTCCTAGCTGGTTTCAGCACCAGGGGCTTCCTGGAATGGCAAACCAACAAGAGAGGTGGAGCTGTGACCCACTCAGGGTGTCTGGAGCCATGTGTTGAAGGCATCCAGAGCCCTTGGTCTCAGTTAGGGTGTGGGTCTTAAGCTTTTCTTAAGCTCTAGTGGTAGGGCAACCTTTCCCTTCTGCTTTTACCTGTTGTTTGTTGAGCCTCTCATTCCCCAATTCCTCAGCACTGTTGTCTGCAGAAGAAGAATAAAAAGGAAACTGTAATCTGTTGCCAGGTATATTTCTTATTATAAGTTGATTTTTAATATAGATGCATTTGCTCTGGGGCCAAGTGCTCCTTCCCAACAGCTTCATGTGCCACTGAGTGTTTCCCTTCTACAGACTGATTGCCTTGCCTGTTAAGTTCCTCCAGGGAACTGTCCTTGAAAAAATAGCTGCAGAGCATTTCTCTCTGTTTTTTCTCTGCATGACCTTTCAGGGTATGAGTCTTCATTCAATTCCTGTCAAGCTGAAATTTCCCCATCCGTTTTCTGTCTGTGTCCTTCTTTGTATGTCTCATGCTAGACTGTGCACTTAGAAACAGACATCCGAGACTGTTGGAAGACACTGTAACCACCTGAATGTAAAGTGAGGTTTTTTGCCTTAGTGGATAATTAAAGCATTGATTTTTTCCATTGGTTTAAATCACTGCAGTCAGTATACCATAATTCCTTGTTTGTGCTATGTGAAGTAACTATTTTCAGTGTAATCTCTTTATTTTAGTCTAACCTCTTTTGAGCTTAGGCAGCAGTTTCCTGTAAAGCATGTGGACCACTTTGTGCTTGTGCCATGTGCTGCTGTCATCCCTGCTGTTTGTTTCTTGGTGGCCATGGGTTCAGCTTGTCTCTCTGTGAAACCTGCTTGCACCATCAAGAGAAAACTCCTTATCAATCATCCATACTTTACAAAGAGTGAAAGGAGCAGCCTTTGTTGTAGGATTGGGAAATTGAAAGGAACTGAGAGCTGTTCTGTGAGTAATTGTGAAGAGGAAAGCAACATCATCCAGTAGCAGATGGTAAATGGAAGCATCGTCTTACAGTTGAGAGGGCTAAGTGCTTTGGAAATGCATGAGTTACAAATAGGAATCATTTTGTGATCTATCCTCTGTGCCTGGACAGTGTCACAGTCCCTATTTTCTTGTCAGGAAGCTGAGGTGGAGGATTTCCTTTCATTCTTCCCTTTTTTTTCCAGAAGTTCCCTATGCTACAATACTTTTTCGTTCTGGTCTGTAATACAACAAATAGGAATCCATGGCTAACTTGCACCAATTTAAGCTTACTTCTTTAAAGTAAGCTACTTCCGCACGTTTATCCTTGTTGTAGAGGTGTATACTGAACTATATAGGAAGCACTAATGCTCAAGACCAGGGAAACCTACAGGAGATAAACTAAAGGACAAAAGTGACATTGTGCAAGGCTTCCAAGGTATGTAACCTCACACACAGCATGAATGCAGCTGTGCCAGTAGTTCAAGAATTCTCACACTCATTTCAGAAATTCTTCACCTGAAAAACTGCTAAAGATCTTGGATTGAGCGAACTCCCATCACTCTTATCAGCAAATTACATGTAGTGTTGGGCTGGGATCCTGTCTTCCCCCTCTGAATGAGGATGACTGTGCAGAGCTGTGGATTGCCTGCTTGCTAATGTGCTTTTTCCTTTTCCAAGCAAAGCCTCCCTGAGAACTGTCTTTACTCCATCTCTGATCCATGGCCACATTCCATTACTCCAGGAAGGCTGCAGCCCTGCCTTTTTCTGTAGGATCATTGCCAAGACTCTTGCATCATAAATGCCAAACCCCAGTTTGCCTGTGTTAGGGCTGCATTCACATACTGTTTGGGCAGAACCATATGCCTGCAGGGCAACTTTACTATATCCTGCCTTTACTTTGTAGACAGAGTGTGTCTGTGATGGACTTTTTCTATGCAGGGATTGTTATGATTCCTTTCTGTGCTTCATAGGGATTTACTCCTCATGTCATTTAGAAATCATGTTTGGGAGGGATCTTGGGACTTGAGTTCAAAGGAATGTGCCCATAAAATGTGAATTGTGGCAGGGCAGGGTTCTGTGTTGTATTAGTTGGTTTATCCTTGGTTCCAATCAGTAATGGGGAAATTATCAGACTGTGCAGGTGAATGCCAGGGGAACAGGTTAAGTGACATGCCTGAAGCCAGCTGGAACTACTAGGACAGAGTAAATAATGGAAGCTGGACCTGTTGTCTTTAGAAAGCAAAAAATTCTCTTTGAAAGCCTCTGGCTTCCCCTGTGGCTTGAGTATCTTGGAATGATGCTCACCCTCAGTTGGCTAGAGCAGTCACCAGAGGAGATGAAAGGGTTAATAGCACCCTGTGAGCATGTACTCCCTTAAGCAGTCAAAACCCATCATCTTCCCTACTTCTGGCAGAAGTAAATAAATTAAAGTACCCCTTTGTACATCTGCAGTCACTGCTGCTTTGTATCTCCTGTTATCCCAATTATACAAAGCCTTTGGAGAGGGGCTGCTGTATGAGACAGGCAGTGTCACATCAGGTCGTGCTGAAATCCTTGTTCCTAGAATGATGCCCAAGAATGGCCCCAGCAGGTCATGCTAGGGGTCTGACTCGCTGCATAGCTGACTTCTGACTTCGGCTACTGGCTGTGGCTTTACAAAAGGTGCTGCAGAAATTAGGGCAGTGCTGTCTGATATTTCCCTGCATTGTATCATTGCCCTAATTCATAGCAAAGCTGTGGCTGTCCAGCTTTCCCCTGTTGTTCATGTGGAGCAGTTCGTCTGAGGTAAAGGGAGCCGTGCCAGGAGGACTCCCATAGCCTCTGCTTCATGGGTAGCATCTCGGATCAAAGGAATAAAACTTTCTGCTTTACTAAACCCAAGCCCTCTGGTCTCCTGGGAAGCAGCCACTGGAATTTGTCTTGGAATTTTATTGAAAAAATACTCAGTCTGTTTTTTCATCTCGGTGCTGTAGGAAAAAGCATTTAAGTGTAGTAACTCCACCACGCTTCTTTAGGAAAGACAAATATTATTACATGGTAGGAAAAGCAAAGCAGAGATTGTCACTTGGAGGGATCTGAATTATGACTGACGTGGAAGAAGCTCTCAGCCCTGTTCAGTCTCTTCCCCTGAGGTTTTTTTTTACGTATTTTAGAGCCCATTTATGTGGCACCAATGTATTTTTAAGGGCTGAATACAGACACTCCCATTGCTTTTCAGTCTGGGAGTGTGTAGAAAGCTTTTGCCTTTTATGTGCAGCACTGCCTTCCTATGGCCTGTCCAGCAGACTCTGTACAGAACCAGAACATGAAAAATAGCCCTGAGAAAGTCAGTATTTAATGTGGAGGCTGAAGCAGCTATTGTCAAAGAAACAGAATGTCTAAATGGGGAAGGGAATGTCACTGTTGCACCTCTAAGGGTTGTCTTCACTAATGGGAGAAGTGTGCTTTTAGATACGTTAGCTCATCCTTTAAATATCCCTCTGTAAACAAGGAGAGTTTTATTTTTAGCATAATCACTGGTTGAAGTGAATCCTGGATCCTCAGTTCCCTCCCCGTTCTCCCCATTAGGATTCAATATAGAGGTGCTTTTAGTAGGTGAATTGTGATCTGTTCTTTAGTGGTATTTCACTGTGTTTTCTTCTCTCCCCTTTGGCACAGACATCCTGTGAGTTGACCTTGCTAATTTTTTTCTCCTCCCCTGTCTGTCTGGACAGTGTTGCTTTTAGCATACTGGTTGGAGGCAGATATATCACAGTCTTGCTGCAAGGTGTCAGAGCTGTGACCCTGCAAACCACTGATAGTGCTGGCCTCCTGCTTGATGCTGAAGAGCTTCCAAGCCTGGGCGTGTTACATCTTTCTAAGGAGATGCACCATATCTCCCCCAAGCAGCACGGCATGGGGGGACCCAGGGACATGGGTTTATGTCGGGGGGGGGTGGTGTGTCAGGTTTGTTGGTACGGTTCTTCACTGCTTGCGTTTGGCTGGGTGCTGAAGCAGGTCACCCAAAGCCCATGATGACCATGATGCATGTGTGGTACAGGGGTATGCTTCCCATTAGAAACTGCTCTTGGTCATTTCAGTTTTACCCACTTCAAATACCCAGACACCCCCAAAGTGGCTTGAAAGGCATGGTATTTAAAAAAAGGTAAATCTGAAGTTTCTTACTTACTTCTGGCTTTCATTCTTGTGGGATGTATTGGATCACATGCATTTCTTTCTCTTTCATTTCTCAAAACTTTAAATGTTCTTGTATTGAGATAATACCAGATCCCAGGGGTAAAGGGAGGGACATGTATCCAGTGATCCTGAAAGCAGGCATTGTATTGTGAGGTATGCAGTCTGCTGCACCGGGACTGGCTTTGCTCTTCCCTGCCTAAAGATCCCCCACAGGCAGCCTTTAGCTGATCATTAGACGGACATTTAAATCCTTTCAGCCTGATGCATGTTGCTGTTGTGCTGTGGCTGTAGCAAGCTTTCAAGTCCCTCTGAATAAATGATGCAACTCGTATCTGTTCTTGCCTGTGTGTCGCTACTTCCTGGTGACTCCTGCTTTTGTCACCGGGAAGTCCTGTCACTATGCAAAAACAGGAAGTCTTATCATTGTGATCAGACCCAGATACTGTGGTCCCTGAAGACCAAGCTCTCTGAAGCCTCCCTATGGGTGCATCTGAGCTTGCCTGTGCTCATATGTCTCAGGAATCCTGTTCCCAGCTCTGGCGTGGGACGTGTGCTGTGTTTCCATGAACTCTTACCAATGCAATTGCTTCCATAGGCAGGGCAGGATGCGGGGTGGCAGTGAGCCAGTAAGACCCTCTTGAAAGCCCAATACTCCTTCCTCCTCCCATGGTTTTATTTCCCAGTATGCAATTTATTGTGCCCTTGTAGGGTGTGAGGCTGTGGGAATGCAGCTTTGCTCCAGGCTGATGGGATGTGAGCAGCTCTGGTGCATGGTCCTGATGCAAACCAGAGAGCAAAGGCACTGCCGATCCTACGCAGCCACTCGTGTCGGAGGGGAGGTGGTGAATACATGGTGTGCTGATGCCTGCATCCTTCATGTGCGTGTGTCTGATAACTCAGCTGGATTTGGATCTGTAGTTGGAGGTAACCTTGCTTCTGAGTAGGGATGTGTTGTTGCGGTTTTCCCTGTGATGCTCAGCATGTGTTGAGAGTGTTAAAGCACTGGGTGTCTTGCTGGGCAATAATCAGGCCATATGACTGCTGGTATTTCTGCCTCCCACCTTCGTCCATCACCTTCCCACTCTGTTGTGAGCACTCCGTGCACCTCAGCTCCACAGGAGCAGGCCAGAGTGTCCACCAACAATCTCCTGGAAGAAGAGAGTGGTGACCTGCTGAAGGTGCTGCTGAACCCAGTCATATCTCTGGGAGTTCTGTAAGGGCTGAAATAGCTACGTCACATTCTCTGGGCTTTAAACCGGGAGTGCAGATATAGGCCGTGGCCTCAGGAGAGTGGGCTCTGCATCTAGACTGAGTATTCTGGGGAGCAGCTGTTTGGCTCTGATTGAGGCAGCGGGGTCCTGTGAAAATGCGCTGTAGGATGTGGGAAGCAGCCTTTGCACAAGGGCAGAGGCCAGCTTGAAAAGGATCCCACAGAGAAAAGTCTGCAGCTCCAGAAGGGCTGAGATCAGCTCTTCCCTGAGCAGGTCCAGGGGCCGTGCAAGCTGGCGTGGAGGCAGCGAGGGGTGCAAAGGAGACGGAGAGGAGGGGAAGGCATCCAGCAGGTGGGGCGGTGTCATTCTCGGTGTGACATTTGCTCGTCTCTATAACAAGCAACAGTCTCTGGGAAGCTGGGGGGGAGAGCAGGGCATGAAAATAGTAAGTGATTTGGAAGAGCATTAAGGGTTTTAGCCACTATTTTCTCTGAAGCAGGTGAAACGGCCAGTCAGCAGCTTCATGGCTTTAGACAAGCCCTAGTTCATACTGTGTTGGTAGGACTGTCACACTGAATAGTGGCAGGAGCGGGTGATACAGAGAAGGGCGATGGGGGAACAGGGCCAAAAAAGGTAGGAAATGAGGCTTCACTGGGTGCATTAGCCACAGAGCAATGTGTGGGTAGCAGGAGCTGCTTGGCAATGCGTGGGAAGGCAGCGTGATTGCATAGAAGAGCAGTCAGAGCAGATGTGAACCGTGGCAGTGTTCTGCTCTGTGCAGTCCTCTCTTCCTTCCCTGTGGTGTGCAGCCCTGATGAGCATCCCTGGAATCCTGCGCAACCATCCTGGGCCTCACTTGTCCAGCAAGTCAGTCAAAGGGTGAGGGTTGCCTTAGATCCGGCTTCTCTTTCAGTCTGTGCCACTGACCCATGTCCTGCAGCTTGCAGAATGGGTCAGGACAGGGACGTCTCCTCCTTTATGTTTACACCTTCGATACCCTTTTAGGTGCTATTGTTACACAAATAACTATATACCAGTTCTGGAAGCTTGTCCTGACGCTTCTATGGTGTTTCCACACAATAGCAGCATTAAATTGGATCGACTTAACAGGGACTGCAGCCAGTGATAATTGCAGCAAGCACTTGTATTTACATGCCCTCAGAAGTGTACTTCCCATTGCAGCAGGGCAGTTCCTTGTCCCAAGGATTCTATTCAAACCAGCTGCTGTCAAAAGCAGAAGACAGAATAGGGAAGTGTGTGGCTGCAGAACCTTGCCTTTAAAAGCTTCTCTTTTAGGAAGAGACTTTTTGTGTTTGCTTAAGCTTTAGCAAAAAGTAAATGCCCAGGGAAGTGGTGGACTCATCAACTTTGGGCACTTCAAAGATTCAGCTGGACATGGTGCTGGATCTAGTCTAGGCTAGATCTAGTTTTGTATAGAAAGGTTCGACTGGGTGATCCTTGAAGTCCTTTCCAACCTGGTTTTCTGTGGTTCTGTGATAATTTGTTTTGTGTTTTAAGTGTTTCACTGAAAACTGACGTGTCTTTTCTTGTCTGCTTCTCTCAGTGCTCCTCACAGCAGTGAACTGTTACAGTGTGAAAGCTGCCACTCGTGTTCAGGATGCCTTTGCTGCGGCAAAGCTGCTGGCCCTGGCTCTCATCATCATTCTTGGCTTCGTGCAGCTTGCAAAGGGTAAGTATGTGGTTCCCTGTTTCTTTTGAAGGTGGTATGCAGTTAAAGCAGAATCTGGGAATTAGGGATAAAGCCCCAGAGTCCTAACCCAAGGATTTCAGAGCTAGCAGAAGTGCTCTTTTGTCCTCTTTCATGCTTGGGTGATATTTCCAGCTCGTGCTTTGCAAAGGGCTGAGTGCTTTCATGCACTTCATTTGTGAAATTTCATATTTACCTTGCTGAACTTATGCTTGTTTTCATGCTACGGGCACCCAGCAGATACGACCCAAGATACTTTCCACTTACTGCAGTCACTATGTGGCCTCTCCCTTTGAGATGTCAGAGCTGCCAAGTCTACAGGGAATGAAAATGTTGGTGTTAATTGCTCTTGGAAATCTTACCTGTAACCAGTGCTTGGTCAGGGCCATTTCTG
The DNA here is from genome assembly GCA_009867235.2 of Psittacus erithacus. Taxonomy (NCBI): domain Eukaryota; kingdom Metazoa; phylum Chordata; class Aves; order Psittaciformes; family Psittacidae; genus Psittacus; species Psittacus erithacus. Next base: position 24,471 of record WYDI02000991.1, read on the forward strand.
AGTAGAAAATTATCTGCATGTGCAAACCAACCCCCAGTAATTTTAATTCTTTTCACAAAATATCCCTGCATGTTTCCCTTGTTAATGTATGGAATAACTTGGTTGAGTCCATAGGGTCACACAAGGATGCCTGGGTCAGGCAAGGCTGCAGAAACTGCATGATGAACAGTGATATTAGGGCCCTCAGCTGCCACCAGCCCACGTCTCTCAACTGGCATCTAAAAAAGAAGATAAAAGTGGGGAGACAAAGGGAATTTTCTGGTGCTTGTTTTCTGCATGCACACTTAAAATTCTCTCAAATCCAGGGAAATATTTTATTCCAAACCTATCTGATTAACTATTCCTTGCAAATAAGCGTTTAACTGTGTGCTTTTTTTGTACAAGTTTTGTGAAAATAAGCTCTTCTGGGGGAGCACTGCAAGCCCTAATTGTTAAACATGGATAAAACCCTACAGATAGTCCCGTCTCTGTACTGGCAAGTGTGTGAGTGTGTGTGTTTATGTTTGCGTGTGCATGTGGGTCTTTTTCATTCCTGTCTCAGCTATGGGAGCCAGTGCTGTCTTTGCAGAATTTCTTGCTTTATCAGAGGTTTTATTTTCTTGCAGCTCAGTGCCGGTGCTTAACAGGAACATTGTTTGAGCCTTATCACAAAATACACCTCCTTCTCTTTGTAGCTCCCCAGGCTGCCTTGCTGAACTTTTTCTTTCTCTCTTATAAGGAAAAGAATAAATAAATATAAATCTCTGTTAGTTCTTTAACATCTTCCTGTAAGTGTTTTTACAATTACTTTTTGTTTGCAGATGATAATCTTAATTTGCATCTTCAGAATCACCTTCCCTCCCTCTGTACTGTTCTTTTACCCTTTTGTGGAGGTTGAATCACTTTCTGCTCAGGTGTAAAATACATGATATTTCCACTGACTTATATCTGTAACCAGTCAGAGATTTCTATCTTGTGTTCAGAAATACCCATCCTACACTCTTCTGTCTCAGAAGCTTTTTACCTCCTATTGAAGCCTGTTGCAGCATCAAGTTTTTGTAGGTATGGAGGGGTACAACTGTACTCATCTTTCAGTACAGGTAATTTCATGCGACACTTAGTTTCCTGTTAAACCACCTGGCCACTTCAAACAGAGTGAAAGGTAGTAAGATCAAAAGCAGTAGTTAAGTGGTAACGTCTGAAGGTAAAGACTTCTTCTCCCTGTCTATGCACACAACACACAGTACAAAGCAAACTGAATCAGGGTTGGAACCCTGGGATCTACAGAGGATGCTCCTCACAAAGCTCATGTTTACACCTTGTCCTAGGTGTCATGCTACTGCTTCTCTGAGTTCCTGTTTTACAACATACTACCTGCTGGTGGTCTGACATGGATTTTATTAATCTCCTTATGGAATTTGAAAGCTATCTGGTAAACCCTTAAGAACATGCAAGCTCCTTCCATACACCCTTCTTTAGTTTCCATCTACATTTTGCAACTTTCTCAATTTTTGTTTAAATCATGCCAGGTAACTCCAAGCTTGTATAGCAGGAATACATCAAGAGACTGTCTTTTTTTTTCAAGGAAGGCACACTAGCATTCATTAAGACATACTGAAAATGGGAAAGCGCTGCACTGTTCTCCATCTGTGTTGAGACAAGAAATGATGGGTGCAAGCTGTGAAACAAGGGAAATTTAGATTAGTTATTAGAAAAAGCACTTCTAACTGAAATGCAGAGCTCAGGGGGATGGTGCAGAGAGGCTGTCTCACTGGAGATTCACAAGAACAGGTTAATAACTGTGTCTCGGGAAGTGTTCAAGTGAGTCAAACCTGCCCTGGAGCAGGGAATAAATCTGGAGCATCTGGATACCACTGTAACCATGCTCTCTGAGGCTGTGCTGTGCATTAGTAGCATAGTACAGAGTTGCTGTGTCTTCTCCAGGTGAAATACTATAGAGGAAGTCTGTTAAAGCGCTGATGTTTTTAGATGGGTAACTTGCTTTTAAAAGCCTGTTTAACCTCTGATGAGGTGGGTGAGGCCAAGCCCATACAAAGTGCCATGCCTTTGCCACTCCTCTGTGTGCCCTTGTTTTCTGTTATACCACAGCAAGGCTCTTACCACCATTCATCCCAAGCCAGCAGCTATTACCGCTGTGAATACCATCCAAGTTGATTGTCTGGGACTGCAGTTTCAGTGGTGATGGGGGTGTGTGCTCCTATGATGTTCCAGATAGCGCCTGAGCAGCGCTCATTAACTTGCTGTACTGGTTACTGCCCCATTGCTGGTTTATGTTTTCAGTCTCCATAAATAGAGGAGCAGCACCAGATTTCTTGCTCAAACATGGAAGCTTTTGAGACTTCACAGAAGTATGTCCTGCTCTGTATTGACCGCTGCCTTCAGCTTCTGGCTTCAACCCCCCCCCCCCCCCCCCTTTTATGCTTTCACTGAATATTTTCATTATTTTCAGAAAAGCAGTAACATCTCAAGACAAAGAAATATGTGGCAATATGACCACACAGAAAATAGAGTTTCCTTGTGATCTTTCCGTGGACAGCTGTTTCACATCACTCCTTTCGTGCTGCTTCAAAAGGAGGAATGAAGTTGGTTTCTTCCTCAGACAGTGTTTCATCTGTTTGAAAGTTGACTCAGTATAGCTGATGCAATTATTTTACCAATAAAAAGTTAACACTTTTGAAAGCTGTTGTGGGGCTGGAGTTGTGTTGCTTTAAAAGCTCAGTGTCTGGATGTGGTTTATTGTTGTGTAAGACCTTATAGATGGACCCCCAACTGTACAGCTCACAGGCTGTAGTACTTAAATAGAAGAAATGACTTACAGCATAGACAGGATCAGGATTATTTTGCTCTAATGTTGTAAAAACTAAGCTTATTTTTGGTTCTACTGATTTAACAGCTGAATTGCTATCACCTCTGGGTATTTTTTTGGCCATATTCTTGACCTAGCGAGTGGGGTAACTGGGATCAGTGTGGCTTGGATAGTGACTGTAGGTTTAAGGGGTGTTTCTGTGGTGGGTGTGAATCAAGAGGTCTGTGGTTAGATATGCAGCTATGCTTTCCATACTGAATCACCCTGAACATCACAATGTCTTAAAAACTAACCTACGTATGAAGTGGCTAAAAAAAGTGCTAATCTTTAAGGACACGCTCATACATTTTACATGTGAGGGAGTTCAGGAAAGGTTTTGATGTCAAAAAAATCCAAGAAAATCCATATCACAGATGTGTTTCAGGTATATTCTGTTCTGTGGTTGCTGTCCTAGGGTTTCTTAAATGTTTATGTGCCCTTGGGCAGCATAGGCAGCAAGGTGCTGTGCCTGGCTGCTCTGTCTGGGGAGTGCTGCAGTGCTGTGATTCCTCACCAGCAGTTCTGCTTAAAAATTAATGAGAATTGGGCATTTGGGACTTGGGGAAATAGAATTTAACACTTGTTTTATTGAATTATTTTTATGGAACTTATTGTCCCTTTTCCCTCTTAACGCGCAGTTTCTGATCTTAAATTTCTCATCTGTGGCACCTCCAGTGCCTGTTTGGTGGCAGCAGCATTATTCTCTCTTAATTCCCTTCATTGGGCTTGTCAGGGACCAGCATCTGCTGAGTGAGCGTGGGGTGAACTAAGGACACACTAGGCAGTTTTAACTCCAGACGTTTACCACGGAGAGCTTAGGAGGCAAGGAGGTTTTGTTTCATTTGTTTTCAATAGACGTGTACAGTGCCAGCCAGCCCTGACACCCCCATCCCGGTATCGTTTGCTCTTTCTGAAAGGGTATTTAGAGGTGTAGTTGTGGCTGGGGAATTATGACCTCTGCACGGGAGTGTTTCTGAAAGTACCAAAATGAGGATTCAAACCTTTAGTCATTGACATGTGCTTGGCATGTGGGTGAAGCCTCCTAAAAACAGCATTTAAGTTCTCCAGGTGGGAGGCAGCGTCTCTCACTATGGGGCTCTGTGCACATCTGGGTGCTGCTTTGTTTTATTGCATCTGTGCTTTCTGCTAGAAAACACCCATTTGGACTCTGTCTTTCTCTGTGAGGCTTTGGGTTGTTCTGCTGGTTTCCTGTACAATTTTTCTGCCTTTTTTTGGTGAAAATCTTATGGTTAAGAAAGACCTGAGGGAGGGGAAGTTCCCTCGCTCTTCCTTTCCTCCCAGATTTTCATCTCTGCTGCCAGCTGGATGTCCCAAAAAACCCCCTTGAGCCAGATCTGGAGCAAGACCCAGGGGCTGAGCAGATGAGGTCTGCAAGCAGCAAAGGCAGGATAGAGCTGGTAGTGTGGGGAGGGCAGGGCTGCCATGGAGAGGTCCTGCTGACGCAGCGGGAAAGCTTGATTTCATGGCTGGGGATTAAAATCTCAGGCTCCCTCAGGTCTGAAAGCACAATGGCACACAGATACTGAGGGAAAACAAGAGTGGTCATTGTCTGAATTCTCTCCTACCTACATTTAATCCTGCTTGGCCATCCTGAGATGAATGAGGACTTGGCATAGCTGAAGAAATCTGCTGCAAGTGTTCCTTTGACCTGGTCTTATCTCACCCGAGAGTGAACCTCGTCGATGTTTAGCAGTTTGCTTTCAGTTGATTTGGGTTTTTTTATTTCCTGCCATGTCAGTGACCTGCTGTTTTGCTACGGTAGATACAGCAATGCCATTGCACACCCTGTGTTGTTGTATGCAGCAGAGTAGCTGTTGCGGTGGTGTCTGTGCTTGGAGGAACCAGCTCACCCAGGGGACTGGCTTTAGAATGCAACACGGGGCACAAGAATCAACTGGAGGTGGAACTGTAGGTGACTGAGAAGAGTTTGGAGCCCTAAGCCAAACCAGAAGGGTGTCCACCCCGCCATAGCCCATGACTAACTCACACTGTAAATCCTCTTTGGCAGACAGGAGATGAAGCCTATGGGTAGTAAACGTCCCTCAAGCTTTCGAGTGCGTCCCTGCAAGTTGGGGCTGAAGCCTGTGCACAAAAGATTGCAAGAAAAGTGTGCCCTCCGGCTGCCCATGCTGTTTCTTGTTACTCTGGCATTCAGAAATGCCACTATAAAGTGTTTTCCAGCAGTAAGCTGCAAAGGAAAGTTATTGTGCTTCACTTACCCTCTTCTTCAGGGAGCACATGGAGAGTGGAAGACTGTACCAAAGGAGAGCATGAACAAAGAAGCTGGGAAAGCGGCCAGCATCCTGCACCTCTAAATCACATCAACCACATGCTGGAGATTAATCAGGCATCTTAATGCTGGAGGGTTGATACCACACAATTATGTTTTATGGGCCTCTTACTCTCTAATCTTTGATTTCTGTTCCAGCCAAAGGTGGATGCAGATGCTGAGGCCAGGTGGGCATGGCAGATTAGTGTACTATGCAGCTTGCCTGCTCTGGTTTGGAGTCAGCAGTAGTTTATTTCTGCTGAGGCAATCTTTTTCTTGCCCTCTCTGCCCAGAAAGCTTTTGGCAATTACAGATTCCAGGACAGAGTTCAGCTTGCTGAGCCTCTTGCATTTTACAAGTGCAGAGTTGCCTGTCCAAAAGTAAATAAAATGTATTTAATAACAACAGCAACATGCAGAAGCAGTCGGTCGGTGACCCTGTGCTTCTTGTTACAGTCAGTAAGTTGCAGTGGCTCTGTATGCAGACCTTTAAGGGTGATGAGAACTGTTTGCTTAACACTGAGGATGGAGGCTCATGGCTGGGGTGGAAATGTGCCTTGACATCTGAAAAGCTGCTTTATCCAAGGAGTTGTGGATTGTAGCATGTCACTCATTTTCAGTCTTGTGAGTGAACTGCCAAATGCAAAGCTGGATCAAGGTAGGTGCACCGCACCGGTGGCTGTGGAATACACCTAGAGTGTGCCATAGGGAACACTGCTCACCACTGTTGTGGGCTCTGTGGTTTTAAGGCAGCTGACATGAGAAGCTCTGTTGGCTTCTTAATTTTCCAAGGTGCGGCTATCCCAGCAATGCAGACGTACCTAACTAGAGAGCAGCTAAGGCTTTGGTATTTACTGCTTTGCATCTCTATTTGGATCCTGTCTCTCTGACATAGAACGGTTCAGGCTGGAAAACACCTTTAAGAGCATCAAATCTAACTTAACCCAGCGCTGCCAAGTCCACTGTCTTTAAAGTACTTGGTTGCAGTCGTTCATGCCTGAGGTGTGTAAGTGCAGACCATAGCTCTGTGTGTGTGTGTGTACACATGTGCTTTTGCTTGCATTATAAACTTATCCTTTCCCACAGCCTTCAAATGCAGGGTTGAAATTCACGTCCTTGGGAGCATGGGTGACAGGTAGGAGGATCTGCCCTCCCCAAATGCTCTTCTGCATGCCAGTCTGGTTGGTTCTTAGCCCCTCCAGAGCCTTGTCAGTTGGCTTGTTTGTCATTCTCAATCACAAGCTTCTATGGATGTGAATTGACCCTGTTGTGCAGCTGTGAAAGGAAGAAAGAAGCTATGGAAGTGGCTGGAAACCTATTGGGTGGCACATCTTCCCATGCTGTGCTATGAATCAGAGGGACCCTGTTTATCCAGGGTCTTTGCTTTCTGGCTCCCAGACATGATGTTTCTGGGTCTGCTTCTTTATTTCTCATCAGCAAATATTACTCCATCAGACATGGAGGTTGTGAAAATCAAGAGGTGATTGCTTAGGAGGAGGAGGAGAAAAGGTGTTTTGGTGCTATCAGCAGGATGCAGAGGAGGTGGAAAGGGTAGCAAAATGTTGTCTGTCCCAAGTTGTGTCTTTGTGGACTATTGCAAAAGGAGGAGCTGTAACGCTTGAGTCATGTGTGGGGTGGAGTGAGTTCAGGAGCCCAGATCCTTGGTTTCACTCAAAAGGAGAAATACTAGCTCTTTGTAAACAGTATCGGCAGAGCTTCCCAGTATTGGGAGGAAAGGAACTTCTGTATAAAACAGAAGGAAGTAGTTGAAATAAGGGGAAGTGTCATTGCCTATCCACAGCTGGTGAGAATCAGGATGTAATCCAAGAGCTCTGCCTCCCCTTGGATGCCCTCTCTGCTCCTCCGAGGTTCCCATGGGGTCTCTCACACCCATAAGCCCATCTGCTACAGGGCCCAAGTTTAACAGCTGCTGCTCAAAACTGCTTAACGCAAAGCTGTCTGCACAGTGGCAGCAGAGAGGAGCAAACGACTTATGTGGCCTCCAAGCGTGTGTTTCCTGGGTTGCTCCAAGCTGCCCAAGAGATGCTCTCTGAACCCTGACCCCTGTTTGCTTCTTGCCCTCTTGTTTTTCTGACTCAGTCGATTGAACTCTTGCTGCTTTTCTCGGGAAATGGCTCAACAGCTGAGTGCATCTTCTCCTCTGGGGGTTTTTGTATATACAGCACATTTCTCCCTGGCTCCGTCTCCTCCATGGGCGAGACGTGCTGAGGGCCCCCCTTCTCTTGCTGAGCTGTCTGCATGGCTGTGTTCCCTCTGCTCGCTGTTTAGGCAAGTTAAAAGTACTTAATTATCATTAAACGCCTTCTGCAAGAGAAGATTGCTGTGCTGTTAGAACCGGAATGGACATGACCAGGGAGCAAATGGGTGTTTTTCAAAGAAGGGGTCTGAACATGCAGCGCATGGACATGAAATAGGTCCCTCCTGCCGAAAGGCCCCAGGTGACCCATTGCTTGCCGGCACAATTACCTGAGTCTTGGCAGCTGGCAAGATCAGCAAATGGGGTTTATGTCAGAGCTCGTTACCTTAATTTGGTTAATTGTAGAGCAGAGTGCGGCTGAACAGCCAGTTCAAACCAGGTTCCAGATGTCCGGGGTGCCGGGCATGGGCAGGGCATTGCCTTGAGAGTGGCTGTGTCTGCATGGGCTGGGGAGGATGAAGGATCCGGAGGGTTGGCATAGCATGGTTTTGGGATGCTCTGACATACAGACCCCTCGCTCCATGGGAGCAGTTGGGCTGTGCTTGGCAGCCTCACCTGCGCATTTGTAACCCTTGATTTGATCCAAAGTCAGCAATTTAAGGCTGGAGGCTTGAATTGCACACTGAGGCTTGAAACATGCAGTGTCCAGAGCTGAGGTTCACACCTCCAATTTGAACAGCAGGTCTTGGTGAGAATTTGTGTTAGAGGAGGGAGGTGAGAATGACCATGCTGGACCATCTGCCCAGTATAAGGAAGATGGGGAGAGACTTTGTAGAAGGGCCTGTTACGATAGGGTGAGGGGTGCTGGTTTCAAACTAAAAGAGATTCAGACTGGACATGAGGAAAAAATGCATTACAATGAGGGTGGTAAAACACTGGCATGGGTTGCCCAGATGCAGCATCCCTGGAAACATTCAAGGCCAGGCTGGATGTGTTTCTGGGCAACCTGTGCCCATCAGGTTGAAGATCTCCCCACTCATTGCAGGTGGGTTGGACTAGATGAGCTTTGGAGTTCCCTTCCAACCCAAACTATTCTAAGTTTCTGTCCCCAGTCTCCAGCTGAGACCAGTAAAGCATCTGTGGATAAGTGCAAGAACAAGAGGGACGTGTGGTGCTTCCTGGACACTTTCACGTCCTCCAGTGCACCTCTGGGACTTCTGCAGCACCTCCATGTATCTTTGTGTGATGGATATCTGTTCCAAGGATCTAAGGACCGCTTGAACCTTTGTGTGTGGGGCTGCTAACAAGATCAGGGCATGATGGATACAGTCAGAGCTCACTCGCTGCATCTGGGACACTTCTCTGGCATCACTCTGGTGCCAGTTATGTCTGTAAAGGCATCACTGGTGGCACAGATTGTTACCTTTCTGATGATCTGCTGGCTGGCAGTGTGCGACGCAGCATGGTGGCCGTGGCTGCTTTGCTGGGATTTGGGGCATGCTTGTTAAGGAGCCCAGGTTCCTCTCATGCCAACTGGGTAGCTATAAATCATAGAATCTCAGACTGGTTTGTCTGGGACGGGACCTCTGGGACGGTTTGAGAATGGGACCTCAAAGCTTATCCAGCTTCAAACCCTGCCACGGCCAGGGACACCTTCCACTAGAGCAGCTTGCTCCAAGCCCCTGTGTCCAACCTGGCCTTGAACACTG
>WYDI02000992.1:0-73234 GCA_009867235.2 Psittacus erithacus
TCCCTGCCTGCGGCAGGGGGCTGGAACTGGATGAGCTTTAAGGTCCCTTCCAATCCAAACCATTCTGTGATTTCCTGTATTATTTAGAAAGATGGATTTGTAGCAGGCCACTTTCTAAAATCCAGGCCTTCCACATATTTATTAAACTGTATTATAACCAAAACGTCCCACACTGAAATAGCAGTCATTGATATGTCACAGACATTTTCCTTTACCAGTGGGTAACACCCAACCCAGAGAGATCACTGGCTACTTGGACTTCCCCTGCATATGTGACTTGCTGCCGCTCTTCATTAGCAGATATCAACAGCAATCAGCATGTCATTTTTGTGGATTCAGACCACCAGGCTTGCACGCCAAAGGAACCAGAAGGTTCCTACCTCATAAGAAAGAACATTTTGTTCACTTGGACCTAATAGCCAGAGATACATCCTTAAATTGGACTCAGAATATGCAGAGCTGCAAAGAAGAAACCACAGGCACAAAGGTACATGGTGGCTCCTGTGGTCACGTTTTTGGACCTCATAGCTTATCTGCTTCCGAGCTGCTGGACCCACAAGTTGTGTCACGTGTTGGAGGAAATCCTGTGCAGGGACAAGGCAGTCCCACTCACTCACAGCACGCTGGTGGCAGCTCTCTGCTGAAGTCATGCTAAAGCAGTATTTTTAACATGACTGGCAAGAACTGCCAGCTCTTCTACTGCTGAAAATGAGGCTATTTTTAGCAAGTAGCTGTATTCAAATGTTCCGTTCATGATTTGCACGAGCAGCAAATGGTTTAGGAGATTATCAGATAGTTCCCTGGAAGAAAGCAGTTTCCCACTTTTAACACAGATGGAAATCTTTTCACTTCACAGTACAGACTGACAGGGTTGGGAAGGGATATAACCTTGGGGCATCCTGTTAACGTTTGTTTGCCCTCATTCTGAGAAGACCTTGACTATTCAGCTGTCTTGCCTAGTTCATGATAGCCCTTTCATTACTATAGCTTCTTTCAGCTCACAGTTTCTCCAGAGAGGTGGCGGATGCTCCATCCCTGGAGGCACTCAAGGCCAGGATGGATGTGATGTGGTTCATGGTATAGGTGGCACTTCACTTACATTAACACTGGTTTCTCAGACAGGTCTGGCAACAGCTATTCAGCTGCCATGGGGTGGCAGGAGCTGGCGGGGATCTGTCATGTCATACAGCAGTGCCTCAGATGGCCCCGGCTCTGCAAATATTAGAAGTGCTGTTGTGCAGAGCATATGCTCATGCATTAAGTCTGCAGTCAAGGAGTTTAAGCAGAGGCACGAAATTAAACAAGCGTTCAGTAGATTTGTTATAATTGTAAGTCCTCCGTTTGCTTCAGAGGGCCTGGCATTCAGTACTGCAAAGCGATTTTAATGCCTCTTGCTTGATCTATAAAGCTGGGGAATTATTCAGCTGGGGGAAAACACAAAACATGGATTGCATGGAATTGGCAGGTTCCCCTGACTTCTGCACAGGAGCAAGCCATGGGCCTGCCAGAGTCAGTGTTCCTGTGAATGGAGCATGTGGGTGCTGGAGATAGTGAGTGCAGTAGGCAGCTCTCCCGTCAATCACAGCCCTTCAGGAAAGGCTGGATGTAAAAAGCTCCTTTGAGACACAAAATCATGTATGCAGTCAGATAGCAGAACTACTCCAAGACAAATCCTTTCCTGTGTGTGACAAGGAAGGGAGGCCTGGTCTGCCTTTTCTTTCAAGCATCTCTGCTTGTCGAGAGATTTTCTCTGTGAGCCAATATGGATAATTTAATGCCTGACATTAAATATTCCTTTTTAAAGTTAACTCAACTGAAAGAAAGTCAATTAGAGCTTCTTGCAAAAGAAAGAAACAAGTCTATGAGCTAAAGCAGTGACATTTCCTTTTGATAGAAAGATGGTGTTTCCAAGAGTCTGAGATAAAGGCTAATAGTCAGTAATCAAAGAACACAGAACCCAGCCCTTACGCAGTACCTCTCCCGTCTGTTCCCCACAAATCCATGTGATCTCTGCCATTAAGCCATGGAATTTAGCTTCATCCCACCAAAAAAGAATCTCTTGGAGTACATGAGCAGAACTGCGTCCAGGCCACAAACTTTCTCCCTCACCAACTTTCTGGGCTCACAGGCGTATTTCCCCACTGTCGAGCTACATTCAGATGTAGTTTGTTTTGGCCTCTGTAAAACTTGCTGCCAGTCATAAATGTACGTCTTGGAGCTTGAGGAGGTACTAGAGCCTGAGCCGCAAATTCAGGTTTGTCTCTAAGATGTGAGCAAAGGCCACTCTGATGCCCAGTTCTGTATCTTAGGTTGTCACTCATCCTCCTCTTTTTTCTGTGTTCCTACTCTGTTCCTGTTTATCCTCCTCCAAGTTCTCCTCTTACTTATCTGCTGAGGTAAGTAGCATCTTATTTTCTGTAGCATCTATTTCATACTGCTGGTACCGAAACACCTATTTCTGAAAGTCAGAGGTGACAATTTCTTATTTCAAAACGCATTGCATCTCTCATAGGAAGAATGCTGTATTAGAACTGAGTTTTCTGGACAAGAGTCACTAGATGGAGAAGTAGAATCTCTTGGTTTGGTGCCAGCAGTGATGTTTTGATTGCATTGATTATGTGCAAATAGATAAAGCACAGAGCACCGCATCCATAGGTAGTGCATCAGGGATGGGGGTCAGGTTCACCAAGTGGAGCCACTTCTGGGGCTGAGCGGCTCCAAACTCTGCTTGGATGCAAAGAAATGGTTGCAGGATGTGCTGATGGTGGGAGATGAGCTCAGGCACCAGCTGCTGCCCTCTTGTCTCACAAACAGTAAGCAGAGCCCTGGGGATGGAGGGCTGGTCACCAGCATCCTTAAGCCCTTTGAGCCTGGCAGCCACCTTTTTTCAGCCACAGGCACTGTTGTTTCCAGCCAGACCTCTGCTGCTGCCCAGCAAATCAGGCCTTGAAAAGTGGTCTGGTTGATTTAGCGCAGCAGCGTGTGCAAGCCAGCAGCTTGTCCCAGGGCTGTGAGTTGTTATGAAACCTGTGTTCGTATCTTCTTCACTTTGCATAGGTAAAGAGGAAGCAGGCTTTGCAGTCATGGTATGCTGAGATGCAGAGAGCGTGAAGCCTTGTAACTGGGCACCGGCCACTGTGGCTTGAAGTGGGGGTATTGGTAAAGCCAAACTTCTGGTGAGAAAGGATGAGAACAAGGATGCAAGCTCTAATATAGCTGTCCCCAGAGGGAGAAACAACAGAGATCCATTCATTCACATCCAGTAGAAAAGCCAGCCCGGTCAGCTGTGTGGAACCAGACAGAAATACCCTGCCAGAGTCTTTCCTTGGAAATGCATTTGCTGCAGGGCCTGGGCTCCAAAGAATTACAGCACGTCTTGTGCCCAACGTCTCTGCCAGGGCGAGGGAGGCCAACGTGTGTGCTGCTAGTTACTTTGAACAAGCAAACGCCAACAGGTCTATTCCTGTGGCAGTTTCACTCATCCCAGTGCGTGTTGCACAGAGCCCCAGTGTCCTGTGCCGTAAGACTGTATTACAAAATACTTTCAGTGCCTTTCCAAGCCATCTCCGGGCTGCACTCCTGGAGCCTCCTCTACTCAAAAAGATGAGGTTAAATTCCTGACTATGGCCACAGCTGCAGGCTATGGTAGGAATTCCTGAGCCTCATATAGTTGGTTTTCCTACAGTGAAGGTCAGAGGAGCTCAAAAGGGCAGATACATACTTTCTCCAAGTGTGATTTATTTTTCTGTACCTTCCTAAAAGTAGATTTCTGCTGCTTGTAAGGCAAGCTAAAGAAGCTGCCTTCAACGAATGGGCTTTCCTCCTCACCCGTGAATGAGCTGTCCGAACAAGCATTTGGAAACCTCTGGAGTTGTGTTAGGCAGTCCAGTTCCTTCACACAACACTGCTCTCAGTGTGAGTTCAGGCAATTTCTGTTTTGAAACCTGATGGCTATTTTCTTTTCCTAATCTTCTTTAGAAGAAATACTAATGATGAGGCCCTCAGTGACATGGTTTAGTGCTGGTCTTGGCAGTGCTGGGGTAATGGGTGAATTTGATGATCTTAAAGGTCTTTTCCAATCTAGTTGATTCCATGATTCTAATTAGCCTCATCAAGAGTGAAGAATGTGATGCTTCATCCTCTGGCACTGCATGTTCCTTGATTGAAAAATGACAAACTGGTGGGTTTTGTCTTTCCTTCATGAAGAAGAAAAAAGCTTGAGTGGGATTTGAAACCTGGTGTGAAACAGGTTTTGCTAAGTAAGTCACTGGAAGTCAGAAAGCCATCCAGAACAACTGAGCCAGCAGGGAGGGAACTAAAGGGAAATGGTTGTGATTTCAGCCTCCCTCCATAAAGCAGCCACAGTGTCACCTTTCGGGGTGTGCTTTCTGGTTTGAGGTATAAAAAAGGATGAGGTGAAGCACTTTGCACAAATCTTTGTCAGACTCCACTATAACACATATTCTGAGCTTGAAAACTGAGGCATCTGTGCTCACATTCACTGAACTTGCTAGACATTTTGACTTGTAGTTTAGTGTGAAAAGGATCTCCTACTGGTTCTCTTTCTTAAAAACTGATCTTACGAAACGATGAAAGGCCTCAAGTTCCATTAAGCTCAATGCATGTGCTCAGCTACCAGTAGGATTTTGTCCCTGTGCTTGTATGGAGTTCCTGACTGTCCTTGGTAACATGTCAAATCTCATGTTAACCCATTGGTTCTTCACCAGGATCACAAGAATTACTGCTCCTTTAAAGAAAATGTAGGAATTATTACTTTTTTCCTTGTGCTTCTAACAGGCTTCATAACGCAGTCACAGATTGAGGTGAGTGGAAAGGGACCACTGCTGGCCTCTGCTCAAATCACAACAAGCAAGATCGGGTTGCTCAGGGTCTCATCCAGATGAGTTTTGAATATCTCCAAGGATGGAGATCCCACAGCCTCCCTGGGCACCTGTTCCAGTGCTTTATCACATTCCTGATAACCATTTTTTCCTGCTATCAAAGTCATAATCTCTTGGGTTTCAAGTTGGCTCTGTTGCTTTTCATCCTTCTGCTGTACATCTCTCCAAAGAGTATGGTTCTGTCTTCTCTAAATGTTCACAGTTAATAGAATTTGGGTCACATAAGAAAGATGGGCAGAGTTGCAGATTGCGTATCTGCACTGAGAATTCAGATAGCATAACTCCAGGGGAATTAGTCTGAGCCACTGGTTCAGATGACCTTTAAGTGAGGAACAAAAACTTACAGAAATCATGTTTGATCTGAGAGTCAGACATTGCTCAGAGCCTTGCACAGATCAAGGAATCCAGACCAGATCTGTCGCTAGGAAGAGCCAAAGGGAAACTCCTCTCCAAACAGGTTTCCAAATCAATTGTCCAATTTTCTTTTTCAAAAGCCTGTGAGTGCCCCAACACTTTGTGGTGGTGCCGCCTCAGGTTTGATAGGTGATGTTAAGTACTGGTCCCTCAGGAATACAGATCCCCTTAGAACTGGCTGATGTAGTGAGTCAAACCCAGAGTAAAAGGCTGCAACTCTGTCAATGTTTTCAGACTTCAAGGTCAGCTCTGAATTTGGCTCCCTTCAGGGTCACCAAATATGGGATCATAAGAGTAAAATCCATGAAGCAGGAAACCTTAAAGAACCGTGAGTAAGGGGCCTTTTGGGAACTGTACTCTCAAGTGTCTGAAGAGCTTTTGTAAGTCTCTTCTGTTGAAGCCCACATTTTGGATGCTGGTGTCACCTTGCTAGATAACTGTGTAATACAAAGTTATGAATAATACGTTCTAAGCATCAGAATTAAGAATCCAACAAGGCATGTTAAGTGTATGTTTAACTCTAGACATGTAAGATTCATGCACATGAGGCTTGAATCAGTACTAGGGAGGGCGGAAAGCTTTGCTAGCTAGAGCAGCTCTGGGCTTAGTTTGCTTATCCAGGCTGTGCAGGTAGAAGCAACTGTAGGGCTGCTTCGCGCCCAGGTCCTCCCTGGCCAGGATGCTCTGACCTCCAAGGTGTCAGGCAGCCCAAACAAGCTGGTGTAAATCAAAGTGCTGCCATACATTTCTTTCTCGTACTTTGTCCTGAGAAGTGTACACTGTCGTATACTGGCCTGTTTTGATTCCTGGGGATGTGAATAGAAATATGACGCATGATAACTAATTAAGACCATTAAACTAAACAGCATTTTCCTCTGGGAGAGCTATGAGCATTTCATGCCCTAGATAATTGATTTCAATATGCTTTCCCTTGGCTAGGAAATGAAAGTTCCTTACTACGTTTCCTGCTGGGTTTGGTCACTCAATTCTTGATGTTAAAGGAGGAGATAATGAAAGTGATGACACCCCATTCACTCCTACAGGCTTTTGGTTCAGTGGGGGGTCTGAGCACTTCATCTTATCTGCAGTAATGATGATGGGTCTGTCTTAATAAGCAGCCACTGAGATAAGTGTGCACATGACAACAAATGAGCAACTGCATGTGCAACCCTGGAAAGAGGAAGACTGGGACTCCAGGATCTCTTCCAGAGGTCATTGATTTGTTCATCCTTCAATAAACAGAGGATTTCTGGCCTCTGCCCTGGTCCCTGCAACTACTTGATTCTGTTACAGACACTGTAAAAGAGGACCTCACTTTCCAAAAGCCACTTTTGAAATGTAGCTATGGAATCAGGCTGACACGGCAGAGAGGACACGACTTGAGGAAGCTGAGAATAGCAATGAGGCCTCTGCCAAAGCTGACTCTGGGTCAGGCAGGAATAACTCCTTTCAGATGGAGCAAAAACTGTGATAAGGCAAAGCATCTGAAGACAAGATCTGGTGAGCAAACTTGGAGCCTTCCTCTCTGAGAAGTGCCAAGCCCAGTTTCCCTGCAGCAGCAGCAGCAGCCACTGCCAGCACATCAAGGCAGGCAGGAGCTGCTTGTCCTCTGTATCGCCCCTCACAGCACTGGACCATAGCCTGTGGTGTTGCAGGAAGTCAGGGCCATGCAAGCTCTCTGTAGGTAACTGAAAGCTGATTGTACCCTAAACTAGCTGCCAGCAGATGAACATACGCTGAGCCTCATGAAGTGGGCTCCTGGTCTCAGCTCACTCACTTCTGGGGTCTGGTTGTCCATGGCCTCAGCAAAGAGGTGGATTGGTTCCCCTCCTACTCCTACCAAGAGGTCAGTGTGCCCAGGAATAAGATGTATTGGTGGTAAAGCAGGCTTTTACTGCCCTTATGCAGCTTTTCTCTGGACAAAGAGAGGACTTCAGTTTCAGCTGCTAATCCTCTGTAAAGTTCACTCAGTACCCAGAGAGATTGCTAAAGCTTTACTGAAAACTAACATCTTCCTCTGAAATGTGTTGCCTTTGGCTGGTCTGATTTATCAAGCAATCACTTTGATCATTGCTTCCTTTAATTTATGCCATATATTATCGCTGTCCTGTGTACTTTAGGTCCCTCGTGTGCTTTATGTATAGTTTGTCTACTAACACAGAGCAAACAAAGTTAGTCTGATTGTACCCGATTTGCCCTAATGGGTACTCAGAGTTGATGTTGCTCTCTGAGGTCGGACATTGGGATCCCTGGATTCTGCTTCCAGCCTTCCCTCTCTGTGCAATCGCTACAGAGCAAGTTGTGTAAGTGGGATCTCTGGAAATAGAACCCTGCAAGGGGCCTGAATTAGCGGCTGGATATTTTGCAGATTTGTGAATATATCAGATACCCTTAAAAAAAGTTCAATTTTATTAAGACAAAGAAACGAATTATCCTTTAGGCAATCCCCTAACTCCCATTAGTCACAAAGGAAAACTGAGATTCCCTGTCAGGATTATACAGTCTAAAAGAAGACTGTCAAGATAAAATCCATACTTGGAGATATTTATTGACGTGAACTTGTGTGATTGTAATAGGGCTGAGAAACACTTCAGAAAGCAAACTCAATTAGATGAAATGGTCAGTGCTCCCCATTGTGACATTTTATACAAGCAGATCACTGAAACCAGCTGATGACAGAGGAGCCAGACTGGCTTTTTACCAAGTTACAATGCAGGCAGAAAATGCATAGCTCTTCTAAATGAGTGTAAGCAGTGCTGAGCTTTTGGCTAAACCAGGGGTCCTATGGACCCAGAGCATCTTGCAGTTTTTTGGCAACTGGAGAAAAAGAACATACGAAGTTTCAGGGACCAGACATGTTTGTGCCTGAAGGCAACCACGAATGAGAGTGAGCCTGTAAGGAGAGCAATGAGAATAGGTCTGTAACAGAAAACCTCCTCATCAAGAGGCAAGGGGGATGAGTTATGGGGTAGCGTAGCCTCCACTGTCACCACTCACTTGTGGCGCTTAATGAACTACTGGAATTAGTCACATAATGGGTGCTCAGAGACCTGAAAAATCATCACCTGCTCACTGGGCAGAGCTGCAAAGTGTCTGAACAAATGCAGGCCTGCCCTTTGCTGGGCAAGAAGAGCCGGTGTGGGTACAAGCAAAGCAAAGCAAAGTCTGTGTTCAGCTCGTCTCAACTGTTTGTGTCTGTCAAAATCTGATGGGATTTAGGTTTCTGATTAATGACAGGGACTGGCTAGGTCAGTAATTGGCATGTTTCAGTTCCATGTGCAGTTTCACCGCTTCAGCAAAACCCAGGATGCTGTAAGAAATTGCTATTGCAAAATGGGTTTGTTTCAGAGGCTGGTGGTATCTGTGGAAGGGGCCTATAGACCTGTACAGCCTAAAGAGCATGCACAGGACAGTGGAAGTGTCATTTTCTTCTGTAGCCCATTAGCGCAATGCTACTGAGAGTATCACTGGCTGCTCTGGCCCTTTCAGGCTCTTATTTTTTACTTTTCTTTATTCATTTTCAAGGACCCAAACTGGGAGCCATATCCAGACTCTCTAAGTGGTATCTTGTGCTTCCCAGTGTGTGTTTTGGCAGCTGTGCAGGCACAGGGGATACCCAGACTGCTGGCACAGGTAGGGCAGGTATCTGCCATCCCAGGGGCTGTTATCTGCCATGGGGCCAAGTAGCGTGGGCCCTAGTGAGGAGCCACAGCTTGGTTTCAAGTCTACGTGGAGGCAAGATGTATTTGATTGGAGCTTTGTACGGGGAAACTGCCAGCCTTAACTGAGTTCGTTCTCCATAGTGCTATAGCTTGGGACTGGCACACACAGATGTGAGCATGAACTTCCCAACTCTCTCCCAGTTCCTGCTCCTGAACATTTCCAGTGTTGCAGCTGATGCTTAATTTCTTTGGCAGCAAAGCTTTTTACAGGTGGCATCCACATAGGCATGATGCTTAACAGCCGTGCCGCATCACATGGGGGAAAAGATGGTGCTTGGGAACTCAGGTCGGGGAGCAAGTTTCTGGGCAGTGTCCACACAAAAGAAGTAGCAAGGTGTACTGTGTACATGAACTGTGCCCAAGGCTGACCAAATGGCTATGGGATTAGTCCAGGATCTGGGAGAGCTGTGATCTGCTTTTTGCTTGGATGTGATTCCTTATTCTTGTTGGCAGGTAGCAGAGATCAAGAAGGAACCACAGCTGCCCACTTGGCAAGTGCTCATCCATCTCCAGCTCACCAGACTGAGCATTTCAAAGGAAGGCCCTGCAGTGAGACTGAGGATCATCTCTTCCCCATGTTATGTCTCCTCATGACCATCATTAATTAAGTAAGAGTTTAATCTCCAAAGCTCAACGTTTTATGTCTCTTTTAACATTTGCGGTTAGGAGAGCTCTGAATGAGTTCTTTCAGCATCATTTTGCCACAACATCTGCCTTTAGCTGTAGATGCTGTGGTTTAATTAACTTGCCAGGAGACAAATTTCTTTTCACCCTTTTTAATTTCCCACTCTCTAATTTCATTAAATAGTCATTTGTGTCTTGGTTGCCGCATGGGGACTGTAAAACAGGGCTAATGGCACAGTCTTCCCTGTATGGGGATAATGTCAGAGGCAGTAATCTCAGAGCCTGGCAAGCAATCAGATACTACATCGAGCTCTGTGGCTGCACTCAGCTCTTTGCCACTGACTTCAGACTATGATCTTCCCCAGGCTCAGGATGTGTAAGTCACACCACTGCTTTGTTACCACTGTATTTACTGAGACAATGCTGTCCAGTTAAACTCCCAGTCAGTCTGAGATGCTGCTTCTCCTCTGTCACCCCCTCCTTCCTTGCCTCTTCCCACATGTATTTTCCCAGGCGTCTGGAAAGCTGAAAAAAAAACCAGGTTTATTTAAAGAAGCTTTCTAAAGAATGGGGAAACCATCAGAGCTGCTTCCCAGAGAGCTCTGTGCTGCTCTGTAATACAAAATTGCTCGGGAGGTTTGGGAAGGAAGTCAGCTCCAGGCACCAAAACTCCACCTCTGCCCTGAAGGAACACTCAAAATTCAGCTTAAGAGATTGCA
Source organism: Psittacus erithacus (assembly GCA_009867235.2). NCBI lineage: Eukaryota > Metazoa > Chordata > Aves > Psittaciformes > Psittacidae > Psittacus > Psittacus erithacus. Next base: position 10,381 of record WYDI02000992.1, read on the forward strand.
TATGTTAGTTATCATCCAGGAGAGAGGAGCCGTGGGATGGTATCAAGCTCTTCAAAGCATATTTTAGCACCCCCAGACAGGAAGATAAGCTCTCTGATTTACTCAGTGGAAAGAAAAGACAATATGACACTTGGTTAGATGTGGGGTGCATGATTTTGCACCCCTTTCCCACTGGCATAGTCTCACTGATGTCAATGATCACTCGCATAAGCAAGGAAGACATAGCTGAGCCATAGCAGTTGCTGCCTGTAGCCTGTTGCCTAAATGCAAACAGGGTCATACCAGCCACCCTGATTAAGTGCAGGAGCGTGAAAGTGGATCATCCACATAGACAGGATAACCCAGTACTGAATGGAGTTTTGTTACAGAACTCTCAAGCTGCCCAATATCAAAGGCAGATAATGTAAAATCTCCCCTCAGGCAACAAATCCAGACTTGAGCAAGAACAGTTTTGACCTCTCTGCAGGCTATAAGCAACAATGTTCCATATATATATGTCCAGCATTTTCTCACCCTTTACGAGATGCTTAGCAGGGTGGAAATCTTGTAAGAAGGCATCTCAAGCATGTCAGAAATGGAGTCCGATGCAACACAGTCTGGAGAATTCAGTGCTCAGGGTACTGTCAGCACGATGTGAGGAGAAGCATTTAATCCTGTGACACTGAAGAGATATCTTATGGCTTCCTGGTACCAGGAATTTGATCCACTTCCCTCTGGCTTTTAGAGGACTCTAGTGCAAAATGGCCCAGAAAGGAAAAGACAGATTTCTGTGGCGTCCTGAAGTCACAAACCAGGCATCTGAATGCTTGGCATTGAGTTTCACATAATGAGAGTCTCAGAACTGTCGGAGCTGGGTTTTCTTTGATTGCTCTTTCCTTCTTTACCTGTTTGGGGAGGTAAGGGGGTAACAGAAGAGGGCCTCTGGAGGGAGCATCCTGAAGGTGGGATCCCTATATAATCATGACCCCAGAAACAGAGGCTTTAAGAAAAACACCAAATATCCTGACATTTTGGTTAGACTCTTTGGTTAGATCCCCTTCCTCACCTGTGCTCCTGTCTGCAGCGCAGTGAACTGTGGGAGCCCATGGTTGTGTGTGTGATATGGATTTTTCCTGGCTTATTGTAAACACCTGCAGCCAGTTTGGTATCTCAGAATCAGTATTTGGAGAGAAGCAAAACATATCTCTTAGGATTTTGATGCTGTAACCCATGATTTCCGCTCTGGTAAAAGAGGAAAAGCAAATCATTGGTCTTACATGTCCACATAGCACTTTGGGATCCCAAAACTCAGCAGTGCATTGAGATGGGAATATTGTTAGAAGCGGATGTAGACATCCTGCATGGGACCATCAAAATCTTTCCCTCTTTAGCTGCGCCTGCTCCTTCTGCAGCCTCTGGTAAACCCCAGCAGCCAAATACCAGAGATCTTGACATACGGAATTTACTTAAAGGGATGGTCCCCAAGGAAACTGGCCTTGCAGATGCTGCCAGAACATTCTCAGTTTGGTAACAAAACATTGCATCCTCAGTGCTGTTTGTGTTAGCCAGGGCCCTGCATGAGAACTAACTCACTGGTGTCCCCCCCAGCCTAGGAGTGGGGAAGGGGTGTATTGTGATTCACGTGTCACGCTTGGGAAACAAAGTGGCAGAACAAGGCAGATCTGTTGAGATCCATAGATTTATGAAAGGGATTAACGTGGTTTGGCAGCTCCAACACCACAAATCAAGGGGACAGTTTGCCTACAGAGGAAATTGCATTGCAGTAAGAAGAATCATAACACTATCATTCTTTTTGTGTAGGCATCCCTGTTTCAAGACGACTTACACTGGTTATAACCATACAAAGTAATGCATTGTCGAAGTAGGATTGAAAAGGTGGAATGTCCAGAGCTTTGAGCTTGATCCTTTCAAGTGGTGTGTCTGAGCTCATTCATGCAGAAGAACCACCTACCCCTTTTAAAAGGAAAACCCATTAAACCCCATTTTGTATGGCATTAGTTTAGTGGTTTGCATTCTCAACCAAAAGAAATATAGGCTAAATTTTGAACAACCATTTGTTACTGCCACTTTCTTTGCTCATTTTCAAAGAAAACAAGCCTGTAAGTCTCTGTGTATGGCTCTGTAGACTGCTCCTTGGTATCTCACAGATCCCTGCTGGTCTCTAGCCTGCAGGTTGTGAAGCAGTGCTTTGGTACTTAGACAGAGCTGCCTTTCCTTAGAAGTAAAAGTGGCCCCAGCCAGGGGAGACACTAACAAGAAGCCATTTCTGTCTTGCTCAAACTCATAAATTATCATAAAAAAAAAAAAAAAAAAAAAAAAAAAAAAAAAAAAAAAAAAAAAAAAAAAAAAGAAAAAGAAAAAAAAAAGAGTATTTTCAGAGAAGCTGGACAAAATCTTGGAAGAAAAATTCCCCCCAGGATGATGGCATGCAGGAAATCCCTGCGCCGCAAATCTCAGGGGGCTGGCAAACACTTGAGAGAGCAACTATTGCTTGCTTGGCCTTTCTTGTGTCAGCTCATGGCAGAGGACCGCCTGGGAAAGGCAAGATCCAAGTTAAACAGGCTTAGGACAGAGTCAACCCTTTCTTGTGTGTAATTTGCTTTTCTCATGGAAAACCTCGGGTGGAGCAGGATGGCAGCAGGTTTGTTGAAATGGGTCAATGCCACTGACTGGGCAGAGCCCTTGGTAGGCAATGGATGGGATGCAGCCACCTCCAGCTCCTGGTCAGATCCTCTAGATCAGAGCCCTCTGGGGTCTTTCACTTTTCTCCAGTGTGGGACTGATCCACCCCTGAACCACTGTGTCTGCTGCAAGAACTCCTGTAAGAAGCAACTAGAAATAGCGAAGGCTGCTGTAGTGAGCGCTCGTACCTGATGGTGTGCGCGCAGCACCATCTAGTGATTTACAGTGATTTAAGTTTCTTCCTCCTTCCCCAGGGGGGCATCCAGGGTACCTTCCATCCCCGGCACACTGCTGGCTACAGGGGGTTGAAGGATTCCTTTGTTCATAGCAAACGTGTGACAACCTGCGAGGTGGGAAGTGCAGGATTAGAGGTGCGTTACGTGTTACCATATCGGGTCACGTATGTTTGCCGAGATGCTGGTGCGCAAGTCCAGTTGATACGTGCGAGGTGTCTGAAGCCCACCGGGGACCATGCTTTAGCTGAATGCCAATTCCAGAATCATTATAAAACAAGGGACAAATATCAAGGGGTTGGAACAATTTCAGTGTTCTTCTCTTCCTTTCTCCAGCAAAGCTACGGAATCAATGCCCTCTGCTGATGCTAGAGGATATCGCCTCCCGTAAGTGCGAAAAAAGACAAGACTGAACTCATCCAAGAGTTCTTTCTTGCTTTCTCCAGCAATCATGCTGTTATCCCAGGGAAACTGGAGGAAACTCCGCCTTGAGTGAAATCGTGTGACCGGCAATGGCTGAGGGGCAGCACGGATCTCCCAGGGTTTGGGCGCTCCGCTCTCCTCTGCAGGCTCTGCCCGGGGCGCGGAGCAGACACGAACCCCCCGATTACTCCCCGGCTTACGGAGCCGCTGGATCCAGGGGCTCGCCGGTAGCCTCCCTAACGACAACGCTGGGAGCTGCCGTTCCCCGGGAGTGACCGCCACCGATCGGCCTCGCCTCCGGGCACGGACCGCTCACCCCAGGGGCGACGGGGCAGTAGGACCCCGCGGCGCCCTACACCGGAGCGCCACGTGACGCGCCGTCTCTCCCCCCACCCCCCACCCCCATTGATACACTGTACCAAACCGGAACGTTCCAGGCGGGGCCAGGTGCACCGAATCGATCTGCCGAGCGGCAGATCCGGCCGGGCGCTGTGGCGGAGGGGCGAGCTCGGCGCTCGGCTAGCTCCCCCACGGCCGGGAGGAGGTTGGCGGGAGGGGGTAGCGCGGCGCGGCGCGGTGTGGGGCAGTGATGGCGGAGCCCGCGGAGAAGCTGTACCGGGCGGAGTACGCCAAGAGCGGCCGCGCTTCCTGCAAGAAGTGCGGCGAGAGCATCGCCAAGGACTCGCTGCGCCTCGCCCTCATGGTGCAGGTACCGCGCCGCGGGGCCTGCGCTGCAGGGAGGGCGTCTGGAGGTGAAGCGTGGCGGAGGGGCGGCCCGGGGGCGCTCACAGCGCTCTTTGTTGGCAGCGGGGAAGGCGAACCGAGGGTCTCGGTGGTTCTGTGCCCCCGGGAGCGATCGGGGTGTTTTGTGTCGGGTCATGGGAACCTCGGTGCGGAGCGGGGCGCGCGTGTGGGGAGGAGAAACTGAGCCCGACACGCGTTAGAGCGCGGGGACGGCTCCGTGCTTCCACCTCGGTTTCCCCTTGAAGCGGGGCAGGGCTGGGGCTGCCGGCAGTGTGATGCGGTTGTACAGCGCACGGAGCGGGGCTGTACTGCAGCTGGCAGTCTGAGAGCGAAGGCGTGTTCCGCTGTCAGCCGTCCGCGGGTTATTTTGCCTTTTGGGGACGAGACTGGTGCGGTGTCCTCTCAAAATGAAGGGCGCCGTCTGGGCTCGGAAGGCTGGGAGCCGTGCACGGAGCTGTGCTGGCGATTTGGCCGGCCTGAAATCGCATTCTGCGGTGCGAGATGGGGAGGGAGTCGGTGTCTCTGCAGGGGAGGCAAGCGGCGCTCCCCTGGGGGGATGAATGAATGCGCGGGGGAGTGAAGCGCAGCCTCCTTCGCCGTTCCCTGTCGGGTGACCCTCGGCCTCTGCTTGGCGAGGGAGATGAAGGAGCTCTTGCAGCATTCGGGTGGTGCAGAGGCACAGCGGGCTGAATCTGGTGTGTGTCGCAGTGTCTGGTGAGAGATAAACGATGCCTATAAGTGTATTTATGGAGAACTAGCAAGGATATGGGGTGCGGACGCTGGAGCGAAGCCCTGCAGATGAGCGCCCTGGCTCACATTGCCTGAGGAGCAGTGGCTGAGAGCAGCGGCCGAGAGTGGCTTGTGCCCCCGGCGGAGGCTGCGCTTGGAGGTGAAGAGCTCGGTTGCCCCTTGCCTGAGCTGCCCGGGTTGGAGGCAGGCGCCAATTGCCCCAGGGAGGAAATCCCTTCCTGTGCTTTTGTTCCCCAAAGCCTCCATCCCTTGGGAAGGATGTGGAGCTGTGCGATGCCAAGCTGCAGCGTTTGCTCACACGTGTTCCCGATGCCTTCTCTTTTGTTTCTCCTGATGCACTCTGGAAGTGTCTAATCTCCTCCCCAGCTCCCACTGATGCTTCTCCGGTTCCCTCACATTTGTTATCCCTTCCTGTCTTCCTCATTAAGTTTAGGTGCCGTGGCCTTCCCTTAGCCTGCCAGAGCACAGCATGCCTTAGTTCATGGAGTGTGGTTTCATAGGGTTAGCTTTATTGAGTGATCTGGGGGCTGCTGAGACCGTGCCATCCCTCACAGAGCCACTGCCTTTTGGCCAGCCATCTCCCCAGAGCTGCTGATCTTGTTCCAACCACCTATAATTTACTTCTGCAAAGGGATTCTTCTCTCCACTGCCAGTTCTTGTGCTGGCAGAGCACTTTTCGCGCCCTGCTGCTGAGCATCCCCCTCAGAGGCCCAAATTTCACCAGAGCACACATCCCCCTTGTTTCCTCTTGGGGAAATCCTGTGCAGAACAGCCTCTTCACTGCCTTCAGTGCACTGAGGTCTGCAAATCATGCATAAGAAATTAAAGGGATGCCCAGACAGCGGTTAACTGGGTGCCATTTCTATTATAACCACCCTTTTGTTTTGGTTCCCCAAGTGAAGAGCTCTGAATGGCAGTGGGATGCTCAGTGTTCCGCACCTGGGCCCTGCAGGAGCAGCACAGCTTCCATTTTTGCTTCCAACTGGAACTAATCGGTGTCTGTTATCTGCACGTGCAATGTGCAAGTGAATCTGTCTCTCCTTCTTCCATAGTTTGTTTAGGAAACTATGGTCTAGAGATAGGTGAGCTGGGAGAAGTTGTGCAAACAAGGTCTAGGTTTCATTTCCCACACAGAAAGATCTACTCCCTGCTTGCATGGTTGAGCCATGTCTGCCCCTTTCCACAACCTGCAGTGCCTCGTCCCCCCAAAGCCTTGCTTAGGGATAGAGCCATGTGGGACTCCAGGAGAACTCCAAACACAAGCTCAGAGCTCCAACTTTCAGTGCCAGAGCTGCCTGTGACTTCAGGTGCATTGAGAGCTGCTGTGGTGCTGAGGGTAACCGATAATCCTGGCTTGTGGGAACAGCCTATGTACAAATGGTAATGTCCTCTTGCAGTTTTGATGGTCAGTTGTAATTGGAGCTCCCAGCTCTTCTAGTCCCACGCTGTGGTCTTCAGACCCCTTTCCTCATTCTTCCTGCTCATACATGCTGTTGTTTTCAGCTTGGAGATCTCCCTCCTGTTGGTGAGTGATATGTAGAATGCTTTCCTAGGTCATTAATTCTGTATCGTCGCTAATAATAATTACATAGCGCTCAGTATTATTAGTACAGCAGTTGTTTGTGTGTTACTTGGAGCCAAACCACTGCACAGTTGTTTTGTCTGATGGGTCACCAGAGTGAGTGATGCGAGGCTGGTACTTAATATGTGTGAGGCAAGAGCAAGTGGAGCACTTCCACTGTGAGGCTGGTGCAAGACAGGGTGCTCTGGACCTGCATTTTGGGAAGCGTTTGGGTGATGCTTCAGTGCTGATACAGGGCTCTTGGGCTCTGGTGTTTCCCTGAAGTTTTGCCTTTGGTTCCTGCAGCTCCCTCGGGAACTTTTCCAGGCCATAGTCCTTGGAACTGCTTTTTCTGCCTTGTGCTTGGCTCTACGGTATGGACCCTGTCATGTTGCTGGAGAAGTGGCTCTCAAAGGGATGGTGTGGTGCACTCAGAGGTCCTGCAGAGCATGGCCAGCAGCCTCAGAGGAGGTTGTAGCAGCTGAGCCATGTGCTGTGACCCGTGTTCCTTTACCCGCAACCTCTGTTTTGCTTTGCTCGTGCCTGCAGATGGTCTGATTCTCAGAGAGAAGAAACCTCTCCTTGTCTGCTCGGGGTTGGTATGGCCACGCTGAGGCTATGACCTTTCTGTTTTGAGTAACACAGATGGACTAAGCAGCAGGGTGATGAACTGGTTAAGCTAGGTAAATGCTTCATCCATGTCTATCCCATCTGGGATCTCTCCAGCAGCTTGTCTGTCATATTAGATTTTCTTCTTAGACTTTGTCCAAAATAGTATCAATCTCCTAGAAAAAGTTACATATATATATATATATATAAAAAAATCACTTTACTCAGTCTTTTTTATCTTGCTTTGTTTTCCCCTCCTTGATCCTGTCTTGTTGCTTCATCCTGCCATAATGTGCTTTCTTCCTAGTCTCCCATGTTTGATGGCAAAGTCCCTCACTGGCATCACTACAGCTGCTTCTGGAAGCGGGCTCGAATCGTATCCCATGCAGACATTGACGGCTTCCCTGAGCTCCGGTGGGAAGATCAGGAGAAAATCAAGAAAGCCATTGAGACTGGAGGCCCTGGAGGAGGTAAGCAGAGGTCTTCTGGTGTTTGGAGGTTCAGCTGGAACCGTGCTCCCTCTTCTCAAGCTGTTATTGTGGTTATTTGATTGCTGTGTCTCTTCAGCAAATGATGTTGGAAGAGTTGGGATGGTGTCTCCGCACTCCAGGGCTAAGACACTGGCAGTATTGTGTCGAATCAATGAGGGAAAAAGCCACATCAGCTGCCAGACGTATTGCCAAATATTTCTTGTTGTCATGATTGGTGTACTTTGTTCTCAGTTCTTTAACAAATACTATTATAAGTATGTTGTTTTAGTGGTACCTTCACTGCAGGGTATGGTTCCAGTGACACTTTGAATTTGTTACACCATTAACTGGTGAGTCAGGGGAGCAAGCAAGAAGATTTAAGTACAGACCAGGCTAAACTCACTGTGTCTCAGTTGTAGATTGATGTTTGCCTGTTGAAATATAGAAATGCGGAAGGGAACTGGCTGTGGGAGGAGGAGTTCTGCTTTCAGGAAAGAAGTAAAAAGGTTCATCTCTGTGCACCCTTGAAAGTCTTTTAAAATCACTAACTAAGCAATCCTGTACAGTTGCTACTTGGCTGTTTTGAAGAACTCTTTCTGTTATAAAAGCACTTTTGAACATGGAATGCTTACCTTGCTCTGTGTTCACATTCTTGACAGATGAACTGAGGGAACACGGGTTTATTAATCCAGACTGCTAACAAGCTGGAACACAGAATAAGAAAATAAGGGCATGCCTTTTAAAGCTGAGCTCTGTATTTGCTTTGTTCTCCAGGAAAAGGAGGGGAACAAGAAGGAGGTGGCAAAGCTGACAAGAGCCTAAATGACTTTGCTGCAGAATATGCCAAGTCTAACAGAAGCACTTGCAAAGGCTGTGAACAGAAAATAGAAAAGGTAAAAAGACTTTCCTTCTCCATCTGTTGTCTTTTCTCCCACCATTTCCAATGCAAAGCATAACTTTTGTAATTGGTTCCTGTCTCTCCTGGATATGGAAAGCAGTTGCAGAGCTACATTTCTGTGTCTGAGGAGCAGCTGTATCCTGGACAGCTGACAGTAAAGGCATCCCTCAGGTGCTGTAGCCTGGCTTCAAACCTGCTCATGCTTCCCTTCACTTGGGTCTTAGAGCAGGCGGGAGCGCTGCTCACCAGTATTTCCATGGCAAGAGAGCTGCTGCTGACTGCAGTTTTTCCTGCTTGTTGCAGCACTGCAAAGGTGTTGGCCTCCTTAGCCAGACCAGCTCTGTTTGTGTGCAGCATATCCATATTAACTCTAGAAAAGCAGACAAAAGCAGTGATGCAGCCCTGTAGTTGATACATGTCTTGGTGCTCTACTTTTAAAGACAGTTGGCAAAATTAAGTTGTGAGCCTATAAATAGACCAGTTGGGTAGAGTTGGTAAGGACCAAACACCAGCGCTGGTATGCTTGTATCTGCAGAAACATTGCTGACTTGTGTAGACATTTCCTTGTTGGAGCATGAAGTATTGCAGTCTGAAAGCACCAAATACAACTACTTGTGGGGCATCTGAAAAGTAATTTGCAGTAAGACGGCGTGAGATCATGTTAGTGCTGGTGCTTGAGAAGTAGGAACATAATGTTTCAGAGGTGCCTGCATGGGGTTTGGTTATGTGAGTTTTGCTTGCTCAGGCTTACTGGGAGTTGAAGTAAAGACTACAGGGTTACCCTTTTTGAGTGCTTTTTGAACAGAAAACTAGTCTAAAAAGCTGTGTGTTCAACCTACAAAGAGTACTGAAGCAAGTAGAGGATCTGGGGTGAAAGCACTTGAGCAAAAGTTGCAGACTTTGATAGAGGAACTTGCTATTTTACAGATGTTTAGGAAGCATCATGTTGGGAACTCCTTAGCACCCAGCTCCTTCCAGAATGGCCTAACAATTTCTCTTGTGTTGCTTTAACCTCCATCAGGGCCAGATCCGGATTTCCAAGAAGATGGTGCATCCTGAAAAGCCACAGTTGGGAATGATCGATAACTGGTACCACCCAGACTGCTTTGTGAGCCGCCGAGCCGAGCTGGGCTTCCTCCCGGTGTATGGGGCCACCCAGCTCCTGGGCTTCAGCATCTTGAAAGCTGAAGATAAAGAAACTCTAAAGAAGCAGCTCCCAGCTACCAAGAGTGAAGGGTATGTGGGCAGTGCAAGGAATTGCATAGTGCAGAGGAGCTATTGATTGCCTTCAGATTCATCCATGACAAATGTTTTGTTACACTGTTGTTTCTGTTAGGATATTGGTTGTAGGAGGATTTGGTCCTTCCTGTGACCTTAGGCAAATGACAACAGACAAATTCCCCATCCCTGGGAGTGTGCAGTCCTCTTGCCTCCTGTGATTGCCTTGAGAAAATGCGCACACCAGCAGCTGTGACTTGGAAGGCTGATGTAGGGCTTTCAGCTATAAAATAATGCATGCTTAATACAAATGGATACTGGGCTCTGTGCCTCCCTGCATGATGCTGTTATCAGTGATGGTTTCTCTGCTCTAATCACTTGTTTTAGAATTGATTTGACATCTCTTATCTATGAGCTGCTGATCTGTGACAGGCACTGAATCTGATAATGGTGTTTACTGACCAAGTGGTGCTTACACTTGGATGCTTTTGTTTGCTGAATCTTTTGTGGTATGCCTGAAATTTCTTTGTCTTGCATTGAAATTCTCAGTGGAGGTTCTTGACAGGACTTGTACTGACAGATAAGTGCTTCCAGGTGACTTGCTGGCTTGGGTCGATCCTTCTCTGTTAATGAAAGCTTTTGTTACTTGTTTTTTGCAGTGATGTTGCCTGGAGTCATGATTCATAACATAAGCCAGTGTTGCATTGTCCCCATGGAGAAGGAATGTTAGGTGGTTTTGGGGTCCTACAAATAGGAAAGACATTGTCACTGTAATACATTGGGCTTCTCCGTGTACCTTGTAGACTGAATTCAGCTTTACGTGAAACAGTCCAGTGAGACTGACGTCAGGTTCGAGAAGCCATAACCACATCAAATCTGTGCAGTGTTTGTCAGTATTGATCCTCCAGTTATGTGCCAGATGGTCATGGTGTACTGTGCAAAGCCTTGCGTGTATCAATTGCATCTTCAGCCATAGGTAGCAGGGCAGAGTGCACATCAACTGATCTATGTGTTGTTAAGAGGCTGCAGCTTCCACCCTTCATTCTTGGTTGGCAAACAGTTGCTCTGGAGCATTCAGCAGTGGTGTGGGTGCTGTGGGGAGGGTCCTGCAGTGCTGCAGGAGCTGGTCAGGTTCTACAATTCAACCTTGTGAGACTGAGACAAGCTGGCTGCATCTACCTGGCAGCCTGCTGCTGTCTTTTCATACAGCCATTTTACCTCAGGGTCTGTTGCAGCATGTAAGTCCAAGTACAGGGTTTTAATGCACTTGCAGCTTTTTGAGCAGTCTTTTGCTTTTAGTGCCAAGGTGCGTATTCTGCTTTGTCCTAGAGCAGTGTTTGAGTTTAATTGGGTTATTCGTAGTTTTTTCCCATGTCTTCAGCAAAGCTGTAGGGATGTGACTGTGCATGTGTTTCTCTTGTCTGCCCTGACTCTCCCTTTCTGGGCCACTTCTGGGATGCTCTGCAGAATGCGAAGGCATTTGTAAAGACAGGGCACAGGCCACAGTGTGGTTTGCCAAGTCATTGTATAGATAAAAGCCTAGAATTGCAGTGGGAAAAAGTTCAGCGTGGTGACGTAGGGTGGTTGAACCAGGACCTAAAGCCAGAAAAGCAGCAGGACGTCTCATCTTTCCTGCTTTCTAAGCACTGCATGAACAAGCCCCTCAACTGTGAAGGTGCAGGCTGGCTCCTACGCTCCACTACTTTTCTTCTGCTGTTTGGGCTGTGTGCTTTAGCCGAGGGTATTAAGGGTCAATTGGAAAAATAGCTGTCTGTTAGAAAACTGAGAGTGTAAATAAACAGAATGAGTGGAGAGGGGTGGTGTGCTTCCTACCTGGTAATTGTCTGCCAAGAAAGCACAGCAGTTCTGGAGAAGATGAAAGAAAAACACCCCAGAAGATTGAATGAGATGCAGTTACCTCAGATAAGTCATCTCATACATTCAGTCAGATAATGACAGAAATGCTGTTAAGGGATTTGTTGCACCTGAGATGCTCAAAGTGATCTTTAAAGGTGTTTCTAATTGTGCTGCATCCAGATTATATTGTGACTTGGGTGTCTCTGCGATTCAGATATGACACATCCAGGTTCATGTGCTGCTTCTGTGTGTCTAGCCAGTACTCTTGAGGAGGAGCTCAGGCTTTGAGACTGCCCTGTCAGCCCTGTCTGTAAGGGTGGCAGTGTGACTTGCCTATTGCAGATGAGAGAAGTGAGGTGCTGGGCAGGGCTACCACGAATAGCTTGGAAAACCCCTTCCCTCTGAAGGGCAAAATGGGAAGGTTTCCTGCAAGGATCCTGGCTCCTTTCCTTGGTCATCTCTAGGTGAGACATGCTGACCTTCCCCTGGACTATGGGCTGTTGTGCCCAAGCACCAGCACTTTCAAGCTTGAGGAAGAAGGGTCTTGTGTCCTTGCCTGTAGCATCTCTGGAAAGAGTGCCTGTTTACTGATGTAGGGAATGAAGTAGCAGCTTACGAGTTCCATTTGACTGTGCTTCTTCACTGTGGCATGTGGCATTGTATGCTCCTTCCTGTGTTTTCTGCCTCTTTTGTTTGGGTGGAATTACTGCCCAAGTCAGGAGCAAAGTGTCATTCTGGAGATATGTCATGCAGCATCCAGTTAACTGCAGAGGTTTCCTGAGGTTGAGGGTGAGTACTCACCAACAGTCTGGCTGTGCATTACAAGGAGGAGGAGAAAAGGGGAGTTCTTTTTCCTCCCTATGTTGGCTGCTTGCTTTATCTGGGGTTGTTGTGACTGTCCTTTCTAGCCATCATTTTCATTATAGGGAGATCAACATGATGTTAAGGAAGGGCCAGGATAGAGTGGGATAGTTCACTTCCCTCTTCATCTTCTCAAAAGTTGGAATAAATCTTGTAGTTGCGTATCCTCCGTGAACATTTTGTTGGCTGGTAAGTACCAAGCAAGCTGTTGGGCCGTACCTGTTGAACGTGGGAATACTGTCCCTTCCCCAGCCAGAGAAAGGGTGTACACGGTAGCACCCAGCTCCTGGTGTTTGGTCCCAAGGACAGAAGATAAAATTGTGTGTGTCAGTGAGTGTGTGTTTTGTAGATTGCTCTAAAACGTGCTGGTCTGAGCAAAGTTCATCTTCATTTGAGATGAATTCAGCTTTGCTGTTCCCTTCTCCAGGCTGTATAAAATTGATTAGTGTTTGCTTTAAGCCTTGGGCACAACCAGGGACAAAAGAGAAGCTTTTATGCCTCTGTGCAAGCAGGATGATCCCTCCTGCTCTGCAGTTTGTTCAAGTGGCTGGAACAGGTACAGTAATCTCTGTGTCCAGGAGAGCGACCTGCTGTCCGCTTGACTCTGAGGGAAAGCTGCCAGAAACGCAAGTCCCTGCTGGAATCTGGCTGCATTCCCTGGGGCCCCTCTGCAGAGTGATTGCCTTCCAGAGGCTCGTGTGCTAGCTCTCCTTCTGGAGACTGGGAGACAAGTTACAGCACGGGAGTGAGCACTGGCAGCCTGCCGAGGGAGAGGTACCGCAGATGCATCCACCCCAAGTACTCAGGTTATTACTTGTGGCTTGGGAAGGTGCAGCAGAGCACTTTGTATTCAGGCTGATGTGTTCTTCCCAAATTGTGTTGTGTACCCATGACTCTTAAAATGTAGAAGTCATTACCCTTGTGGCAGGGCTGAATGGATGCTCTGGTCTTGCCCTTGTAGGAGCTGCAGCTGGAGAGCAGAGCGGAACTTGCTTGGCATGGATGCTTTTGAAGACATGGCTGGGTGTGTGCTGTATCTGGTACTGCGATACTGGTTCCTGCCTGCCTGTTTAAGAACAGAAGCAATTGCTGGTAGCATAGAGTGGTTGTTGTGTCCTCTGAGTGCGCCTTAGTCTGATGGAAAGTGGTGACCACTGCAGATCAAGTGAGAACTTATCCCAGTCTTGGGGCCAGGACAGTTACTAGAACTTACAGGTCTTTCAGGTGTGAGTGCCTGGGAGAAGAGGACCTTTTGACATCCTCCTGCAGCTTTATAGCTAGTAAATGTCATACAGGGTTAGTGCTAACGGTAGCAAAGAACTAGAAAGTGAAGTGTTTAAAACTGTAAGCAGAGAGCGATTGAGAATGTCAACTTTACGGCTTAACCATCAGCCGCAGCTTATAAAGTTAAGGCAGATGCTTTCTTGAGAGGAAACCTGGCTGATGTTTCTATACGACAGCAGCTCTGTTGAAATGAAGTGTGAGATCCAGGCTATGTCATGCTCTGCCTCCAGTGGCAGGTCCATCCTGCCTCAGGTGGAGCAAAACTTCCCATTATCCCCTCCTGAGGGGAGCACTGATGTGATTTATTGTTGTATCTTGAAGCCGAGCAGACCAAGGGCATGACCTGACTTTGAGAATGTAAATGATCTTCCTCTGAGGTCTCTTGTCATTCTGAAGTCTGCTAAAATCCCCCAGCTTTCATTTGGCTTCCTCTTCTTTCCAGTCTTTGTTGAGCATTGTTTTCTCTTACTCCTCCCTGCACAGCTCTAAGGTCCCAGCTGGTAAATGAATTTCCTCAGACACAAATGCACAGTAGTACATCATGAAACTGCTCTAAGCCTGGGAGTGCTTTGCAAGGAGAAACTTCCTGACCTGACTTCATTCCAGCCTGAAGAGAAACTAGCAGAGAAATACCTTGGTTTCCCAGTGTGCTATCTTATTAAAGTTGTAATGTGTGCTCTCCTTCATTGCAATAGGGATTGTCTAAACTGAAAAATCAAGCTGTTGATTCAACTGAAAGACACTGTAGTCTTTCAGCCTGCATCACTACACCTTGTATTTGGAGAGCTGTGATCTTTAGGCATGCCTTTGGTGTAATTAATACAGGTGTAAGTGAATGCACCTGCAAATGTTGCAGTATTCCATGTACTCTTCTGCCAGACCATACAGTTACCCCAATGGAAAAGCACCTTAAGTGTACCTGGCCTGACTGAGGCAGCTTGTGTTGCAGAGCCAAGTACATTATCTGCAGTCTAGCGCTGAGGAATTTGAGAAATGAGTTTGCCTGCCAAAACAGAGCATATTCAAGCCTCTGCAGATAGCAGCAGTCAGAACACTGAGCTCTGCTAACTGCTGAACAGGCGTTTTAAGTAACTTCCTTTCGTGTGTGTTGTTTTATTTTTCCCTGTTAGAAAGAGAAAAGGAGAAGAGGTAGATGGAAATGTGACTGCAAAAAAGAAACAGAAAAAAGAAAAAGAGAAAGAGTCAAAGCAGGAAAAACAGCTGAAGGTGAGTTTTAGCTGTTCACATCCTCAAAATGGCTTCATTAGAAGAGCGCGGTGTCAGGCACTAACTGAAGAAGAGCTGTGGCACCTAGACAGGCTCTGCCTTGTGCCCAGTTACAGCGCAGGGAGCCCTTGTGTCCTGGTGCAGGAGGTGCCCTGTCACTAAGGCTTTGCTGAAGGGATGCACCCTGCTGCTTTCTCCTGAAACACAGGAAGGAAGTTCTGTAGGACTTGTGCTCATTGGATTTGAATAGATTAGGTTAAATGCCTTCTCTCTCAGGGAGGCCGATTCTGTAGTCCTTCCTGTATCATCTGGTGGTGGTGGCTGAAGCTCTGAGCCCAAGCAGTGTTGCAGAAGAGGTTAGATGCCCTTAAATAGCTAATCGTAAACAGAGGTAATGTGCTGAACGAGATTAATGAATGAGACTAATGAGAAAACGCATCTTTTTCACCCTCTGAGGAGCTGCATTCAGTCCTTGGGTACAAAGTGTGACAGATCACAGCTTTTTACTGTTCACTTTGTAGAATATCGTGGGAAGAATTCCCAATAGAACATCAGGAATTTTGTATATTGAAAGCTTGGCATAGCTACTTTCCAAGAAAAAATGAACAAGCTGCTTTTGCTGCAGTTGAAATCTTAATGGAGCTGTAGAAAAATGGTGTGTGTCTGTGAACAAAAGTTTTCTTCTCCGTTGTGTGGCAATAAGTGAACTAGCATCAGAACTTAGCTGAGGCTTTATCAAGGTTTTGCTGCTGCAGTGCAGATGTTTAGGACAGATGAAGGCAATTTGTGGGTCAGGGTTCACTTTGGGTTCACTTTTCTTTAGAGCATTGTATCAAGCATGGTCATTAACACTGAAAATTAAACCATTTAACACAGTCAGTCAGTTATTCCAGGGTAAACTGTGGGTTTGACTGTATGAATAATGTGCAGAAAGTATCTGAGATATTTTAGGATGCTGCTTTGCTGCCCAACCCTTCCGCCTTTTGTAGAAAGGCCCCAAAGAATGTGCAGGCTCCTCTGCCCTGCTGCAGGTGACTGATCTGGTAGGAATTCCTCTTGTGCTTAGGTGGCTTAAAAGAAGAAAAGTGCTGATCAGCATTTCTGGTTTTTGTTTTAATGCAGTGCTCAAATGCAGCTGCATCCCTGCTGTTGTCAGTGTCAACCAGTTAGGTGATGTTTGCAGAGGCTGTTGAGAGCTTGCTAAGGGTAAAGTATGATAGAAACGTGGGTTCCACTCTGCCTAAAAGATGGCTAGCTGTCTCAGTATCACTCATACCTTCTTATGTGGGATAGAGGTGTAAAGATTACTCTCTGGCCTGTTGTCACAGGTACGTGATGGAGAAGCCTTGATTTATACAGAATCCCATAGGGATATCCTTCTGCATGTAATCTAGAGAAGAGATAGCATTTGCTGAAGCTGCAGTGTGCTCATGTATTCATACTGAAATCTGAAGCATGTGGCTTTAAAAAACTTACCTAGGTTTTTGGGTAAAGTAGATAACTCTCCCTATTGGTAAAGCTACTGGTTCCTGGTGTTCTTCATCTCACAGTCTGTGTTTAAGACACCATGGGCTTGCTAAAACTTTGTCCACATACTGCAGTTTCAGGAGTGTTCTTAGAAAGCAGTCAATTGCAAGTAGCTAAGCTGCTGGATTTTGTCAACAGGAGCAGACAGAGCTGATCTGGGGCATCAAGGATGAGCTGAGGAAGGTCTGCTCCACTAATGACCTCAAAGAGCTGCTGATCGCCAACAAGCAGGAAGTTCCTTCAGGGGAGAATGCCGTGAGTTGGTCTTTGGATCGGTGAAGCTGACCCAAACCATTGTTGCTGCAAAGTCCACAAGTCTGAATCCCTTTCCTAACATAACACTACAGAAAGAAATGCAGCGCAAAGCCCAGGCGTTTTGTCCCAGGACTCTGATGATATTGCTGTTACTATTGCTTGTGAAAGGCTGTGTGGTGGTGTGTGACGCTGAATTCAGCACCTTCATCTCAGTGATGTGCCTTTATTCTGGTCCATGTTGGAGGGTTTTTTGCCAGCTCTTGAAGAGCAGGTTACTTATGGCACTTCATGTCACCTCCCTCAAATGCTAAGTTATGCAAAAAGACGCAAAACCTGCACAAATTCCTTCCTGGTATCTTTTATAAAACCAGTCAGTTTGTGTAACTTGTGAAAGTCCTCTCCCTTTTGGAGCCACACATCACTTGAAGTATTTGTGTTTATTAAGACTCTTTGTAAGGAGCGTGGGCTGGCATGTGGGAAGTGTCTAGACTCAGAATGGCCAAGAAATCCTCTCTAGGCAGGAAAAGCAGGACTTGTCTGAGCCTACATTCCCACCTACCTACTCGTGTGCTCAGATGCAGTAGCTCGTCTCCTCCTTGGCTGCTCTGGCGCAGCTCTCTGAATGTTGAACCCATATAGAAGGGGTGTGAGCAGACACTTTGTGACCAGGGAAACTTCACATCATAAAGTCAATTGGTGCTGGTAAGAGTCTTGGTTTATGTGCATTGTATGTGTGGCAAGCACTGGAGACATCTGTGTCTGTGTGCTAGCAGCCTGACAGTTACTTTTCTGTACATCTCAGTGTAATGTAGTACATGGGCTTGTTCTGCCATGACCTGTTTTATATTCTTTGTTGCTTTAGATTTTGGACCGAGTAGCAGATGGGATGGCATTTGGAGCTCTGCTTCCCTGCGAGCAGTGCAAGGGGCAGTTTGTGTTCAAGAGTGACGCATATTACTGTTCAGGGGATATCACTGCCTGGACTAAGTGTGTTGCTAAAACACAGACTCCCAACAGAAAAGATTGGGTAATCCCAAAGGTGGGTGTTTACTCCAGATTTGATGATCTGAAGCATGTTTCTTAACTGACGTTACCTCTTGTAAGGAGATAAATAAGCAGCAGTCAGTGTTGGATGCTGGAGAGCAGTGTGGCAGTCCTGTCACAGCTATATCCCTCCATGTGTAGGCAGCTAATGCATAGCTAAATCATATTTTTCCCAGTAACACTAAATTGAAAGAAATGTTGCTGATTTGATTTGAAATGCATCATTTACCCTCTTACTTCAGTCAGTACAGTGAGTATTTCCCTACCAGTATGAATGTCTCAGAAATACTTTCCAAGACCTGCAGTAAATGCCAACATCTGGCCAGTGCTCAACTTAACCTTTAAATCTTATGGTAGTATTTGTCGGTTTTAACCGCTACTTATGCTTCCATCCCACAGGAGTTTCGGGAAATTCCTTACCTGAAGAAGTTCAAGTGTAAGAAGCAGGACAGGGTGTTCCCTCCAGACGCTGCGACTGCAAACTCTGTGCCTCCTCCCTCTGCATCTGCTCCTTTGTCAGAGACCATGTCTGCACCCAGAGGTGAGCAGCTGCCTGGGCATGGGTCAGTGGCGTTCAGCATGTTGTGTAATGCGATTCCCAGCCTGACCAGGCATGCTGTTCCCCTGCTCTCAGGCAGGCAGAGCTCTTCTGGTAAATTAAGGACAGCAGAGCAGGGTCTCACCTGCTTCATCTTCCTCACACAGGTAGACCCTGATATGGTGGGTTGCCTGGGGACATGGGCTTGAGGTGCTGGTTGTTTTCTAACAGATCATTTGGGTGTTTGGTGGTGGTGAGGAAATTACGTGTTTGAGATGAATCAGAAACTTAAAAGGCTGGTGTTGCTAAATGTGTCCCAGGGAAGACCTGCTGTGAAATACCTTCTTGCTTGGTTTCTTGAGGAGCATCCAGGGGCCTCCATAACACGTGTTCCACATCGTATTAGGCTCTCAGGCAAAAAGGTTTTTGAGTTTGTTTTTTAAATCCTCCACTGGGATTTGGCTTTACCAGTCACTGACTCCTGTTATGCAAAACAGGAATGCTTTCTCCAGCCCCCAAAAAACTGGACTCCAGAAATTCCATGTAGGCTGTTGGAATGAGTTGCATGCTTTGGTGATGTAGCCTGTCCAATACAACCTATGCTGACTTCTTTCTTATTCAGCCTTGGTAGCCTTGGCCATAGTTTTGAGAGCAGAGGAGTATTGTTACTTGGTGAAAAGGGTGGGAGTAATTCTGCACAGCTCATTTTAGCCACATCATGTTATTTTAGTGATAAAAATGACATGACCCAGGTCTTGGCTCCGATTCCAGTGTGCCCTGAAACTAAACTGGAAACATTGACCAGAATTAAAGCCAGGTTACTTTGTTTGCTAGCAACCTAACTGATCTGAGCTGGAGGGAGAAGAGGAAACAAAACTCTGAGTTGGTCAAACAGAGTTAATAGCATTTATTTTTAGCAGTGCAGATGTACTCTGCTTGCCATGTCCTGGACCCAGCTGCATTGCAAAGTGTTAACACGATGGCATGATGGAGCCTCAGATGGCTACCAGTTTGCTCCTGACTTGTTGTGAAGTTTGCATGGTACAACCTTGTACTGTCTGTAAGATAAGACTCGAATATACTGCAGTGTAGGAACTCTGTTGCTTAAGAGACCGTCCTCTCTCTTGAGCCCCTCAAAAACTAATTTCCTTTGGAAGAAGCAGGAGCTTTCATCCTACAGTTTCTCCCATGCTGGCCAGGCATCAAAAGAAGGTGGAAGCAGAGGACGGTCTCTGGTAGCACAGAGCTGAAGCAGACATTTAAAACAAAAAAATGTCAGACAAATAATGTGCCTACATGTCCATCTTCCCTGTCTTCCATCCCTTCTGTTTGTTAGTGGGTGCTGAGCTTTGGTGAAAGGAGCCTGCTTGGACCCTTGCGTCCCTGCCATCATGTTGGGCTGATAGTGCTCAGTGTGGGGATGCTGACCCTTTGTGCTTGTTCCTTGTCCAGGGAGCTCTGTGCCTGTTGCTAACATGCTGTGTTATTTGCAAACCCTAGACAAACCACTGACCAACATGAAGATCCTGGTTCTTGGAAAGCTGTCAAAGAACAAGGAGGAGGTGAAGAGCATTGTGGAGGACCTGGGGGGAAAGATGACGACCACAGCTAACAAGGCCACGCTGTGCATCAGCACACAGAGTGAGCAGCCATGCCATGGTTACTGGTAGCACTGGTAAAAGAGCTGAGAGGATTACAGAGGACACATGTCCTCAGAGCTATATAAGGATCAGTGTTTGGATTACGGGAGTGGTTCGTGTGCACATGTGCCTTAGTGTGTTTGGAAGAGTAAAGACAGATGTGTGCTCTTTGCTTTTACTTACCTAGCAAGTTACTCTACAGGTTGTGCTGACAGCCTCTGTTGGGTCTGCAGCAGCTCAAGTCTGTATGCAGGCCACCCTTGTTGGGATGACTGGTGCTGGGAGCTGTGTCCATGGTTGACTTGGAGAAGCTGTAGAGCTTCTGTGGACTATGGGAGCCTGGTGGCAGTCATTTTCTCTGCTGGCAGCTTTGGGGTCTGTGCTCTTGGCCCCTGTTGATGTTGAGGTGCAAACTGGCTGCTGAGGTAGGAGATCTGCTCTTACCTGCCAGGACTGTCCAGCCCCAGCCCAGCTCCAGGAAGGGGATTGCTGGACCAGCCAGGTAAAGCAGGAGTGTTCCTGCTGTAGTCCAAGCTGCAGTTTGGAGACAGTGGGGATTTTTCTCTTCAAAGAACATGGTGAATCAAAAATGTGGTGGAATTGTGTTTCCACTGAGTGTTACAGAGCCCTGAATCAAGGCCAGGGTTAAAGTTTGAAACCCCACTGATGTACTGATGGTTTTTTTCCCTCTGTTTCCCACCCTGCCCCTGCAGAGGATGTGGAGAAAATGAGCAAGAAGATGGAAGAGGTGAAGGAAGCCAAAGTCCGTGTGGTCTCAGAGAAGTTTCTTCAGGATGTGACATCCTCCAGCAAGGACTTTCAGGAGCTTGTGTCTCTCCATGCGCTTTCACCTTGGGGTGCAGAGGTGAAAATGGAGCACGAGGAAATGGCTGTGGATGGGAAGTGCAGCAAGCCCTCAAGTATGAAAAGTGCTGGGAAGGTCAAAGAAGAACAAGGTGAAGAACAAAACAGTTGTTTCTCCACAGGCCTGTTCAGTGCTGTGCATGCACAAATCAAATCTGGGTATAGCCTATCCTTGTCCTTTCCTTGAGTTCTCTGCCCTTTTTCTCATAACGAGTTTAAATACTGAGACTTCAGGGCAAGACTAGCCTTAGGTATACATGAAACTGTTTCCTGAGCTGGCTTTTGTTTCCCCTAGCTCAGAGATCATCTGTGCTGTATGTGCCCAGGCTCCCTGACACCAGTCCAGTCTCTTCCTCATAACTCAACAGCTTCTCTGCCAGTTTGTGTCAGTGTTGCAGCTCCAAGGACATGCTGGGGCACAAAGATGTGACAGACACTGCTATGACCCCCAAGGAGTGTGGAGAATGCTGGGGTCCAGAGCAGTGGTACCTTGTTCTGCTTGGTTTAGAACATAACATTTTTTTAACAGGGGAGCAGAGCTATCCAGCACCAATAGCATTCCTCACCAATGCCATAGTGAGCTTGCATTATTAATGCTGGGTGGTGAACAGAGCCCTTGGATCTGCTCGCCTATTTTTGGAACCCCTTCTTCTCCGTGTCTTCGAAGTGTAGGTTTCTCTCATACAATTGGTATGTATCTCACAGCAGTACCATCTCCATTGGGCCTGGACACCCCACACACCCTGTGAGGTTTTTGAATCCCACCTAGACACAACCACATACGTGACTTTTATCTGCTCTGCAGGTGAAAAAATGCTATGGCACATCCCTTGGGAAGAAGGGCCACCCAGGAGGAAGGAGACAGAATCTGGGGAGATGCTGGTTTTCATTTAATTGGCGGGGTGGGGTCTGTGAATTAGCTGCTAAAGCCAGGTAAAAAAAGCCATTGGAGTCATTGTGCTCTTGTACTGGGAACCCAATTTAAAGTCTCCTTAGGGTGATAATTACGCAAATGGAGGATTTAAATGCTGATTCAAGTGAAAAACAATAACTGTCTTTCTCTGCAGGACCTAGCAAGTCTGAAAAGAAAATGAAGCTAACAGTTAAGGGCGGAGCAGCAGTAGATCCTGATTCTGGTGAGTGATAACAGTGGCTGCTCCTTCACCGCACATTGTTTTCAGGATGTGTTTTTCTGTGGAAGGATAAGGGTTCCATAAAAGCAAAGTGATTTTTTTAAGCCATGTTTTCTTGCTGTGGAAGGACGGATGCTGTTTGACATTCAGAGGTGGATATTCTAGTATTTTCTAGTGCAGCTTTCAGAAGGACCACTTGCACTGAGGTATGGACCTTGTTCAGTTTCAGGAATGTCTGTCAGTGGGTGAATAAAGGTGCAGCTGGCAGAGGCTATAGGTCTGGTGTGAGCATCTCCCCCTGGACTCTTTAGGGAACAGCTGATGTTGCTCTCCAAACCTATAGTGCATGGATGTTGTTCTGAGAATTCATGCTGCATCCAAGGCCAGCCTTTGGTTTTTCAGTTCATTTGCTAACGTGGCACCTGCAGAGCTGTATCTCTCGTGGGAATTCCTTCATCCAGTCACACAGTGTTAAATATAGATGTTAGATGGTCCTTCATGAAAAGTTACTTCCTCCCACTAGTTAGGCTTGATATTCACTCCAGCGTATCTGAAAGTGTGTGCTCACCACTTAACTAAAAAGAAAACATGCTTCAAATAGTTCTGAATGAGCATGTGATCGCTGATTTTGTGGTGCTTCTCTTAAGAGTCACACTACTTCATGAAACGCTTGAGTGAGCATACATGCAGGAGAAAGACTTAAAATGGTAACCTCCTCTGTGTTCTGATTTGTGTCTCTGTAGGTTTGGAGGATTCTGCTCATGTCTTTGAAAAAGGTGGAAAGATTTTTAGTGCCACCCTGGGCCTCGTAGATATTGTGAAAGGAACAAATTCCTATTACAAACTGCAGCTGCTGGAGGATGACAGAGAGAACAGGTGGGTTTAGTCTTATCTAGAAAGACTTTTGTTCACCTTTTTCCAAGAAATACTGGATTTTGTCCTTGCCCATGGCAGGGGGTTGGAACTGGATGATCTTTAAGGTCACTCCCAACCCAAACCGTTCTATGGTTCTATGAAAATGTGTTTGTGAGGAAATATGGATAGGGATATTCATTAAAAGAAACAAACACCACAAAAAAAAAGCTCCCTCAAGCCACTAAAACCTACAAACCAACTAAACCGAAACTACCCATGGAAATCTCTGCTCTGTGTGGAGACATTTCTTTGTGGTGTTGACAAAGCCAAAGTTTGGAGGTGAGTAAGTTTGTGGAGTTGTGTGTGGCAGCATTCATTCCTGCATCCTGGAATGAGCAAGATGCATACAGTTGGTGTCTTCAGGATAGTGCTGGTTGGCTCACAGGAGGGCCACAGTGATCTGTGACTGGTGGCTGCCCTTGAGAAGTACAGAAGCAGCACCAAGGTGGTGTCAGTAGCACAAATACTTGAGTTACTTATGGATTCTCTGAAAATCTGAGCTCTGGGACGTAAGGCTTAAAGATGCATTGAGTTTGGTTTTCAAATATATGACCCTAATAGTGTAAAGATTGGTGTTTGTGAAACATTAAGACTGAAGAGATAGTATTCTCTCTTTTCCTGCTGTGAACTCATTTATGCTCAGGGGCTGCAGGCCTGATGTGTTAACACTGGGCACTTCTTCACACACGTGTTTGGATGTACGCTCTCTGGTGGCTCTGTGTTGCTCTCCTGCAGTCACTGAGAGAGAAGGTCTTCCATAAACTCAGCAGTGTGAAATGGTAGATTTGCATGCATGGTTGTTGCAGGATCAGTTTCATTAGGACTGAGATTTGAAGCTGGAGGTACCCTGTGTCTTGTCTTGTGTTTCATTTCTCTAGATACTGGGTGTTCAGATCTTGGGGTCGTGTGGGCACTGTAATCGGGAGTAATAAGCTGGAGCAGATGCCATCAAAAGAAGATGCTGTTGAACACTTCCTGAATTTGTATGAAGAGAAAACTGGCAATTCTTGGCATTCAAAGAACTTCACTAAGTATCCCAAAAAGTTCTACCCGCTGGAAATCGATTATGGACAGGTAACTGAAATGCCCCTGTACCAAGCGGAGCACTGCTTAGCTGCTTTGCTATGGCTGTTGTGTTCTGCACTCACTGTTGTGTCACACTAAACAAACCTGAGGAGCGAAGTGCAGGTGCAACTATTGCATCTTCTCTGCTACCGAAAAAGCTGTAGATCAACAAGTGTCATGCATTGAAATAGGTATGTTGGGATACTAAGTAGATTTCCATTGTCAAGTCTGAAGTCCCTTTAGAGCTCATTCCTGTTTGCTCTATAAATTCAAGGTTGAACTTAATTCAGCAGCCATCTCACATACATCCTGTCTGTAAACACTGTTTTCCTTTAGTTAAAATAGACACTTCTCATATGTCCTCTGTATCCAAAATCCATCCAAATGCTGAAGCAACTCCTGTGCAGAGTTCTGCTTAGTGCATATAATGAGGAGGTTGAGAAAGAGGAGTTATTCCTTGCCAGTAAGATTTGGCTATTTAGACAACTAAGATAAATAAGAATTCTCTTCCTTCTACCCACTGCGATTTTGTGTGGTTATTTAAAGGCATACCCATAACTTAAACCAATTTCAGATTAAATAGTTGAATGCTGTTAATAGCATAAGAACTAGAGAATGTATTTCCAGCCATTGCATTTTTCTGTGGCCAAATTACTGGCTGTCATCTTTCAGTGTGAAGTACTTGATGCTTAGCTTTATTTCTGGAAATCTGACTATTGCAATGGCAAAGCGGCTGTTACACTGCAGTGTACAGTGGTATTCTGAAGCATCTGGCAGATGCTTTATTGCTCTACCCATGAAAGCATGTAGATGGTATTACGGCTAATTGATGATTCCTGTACTCATCTGTGACAGATTTCATTACAAAAACTTGGTGGAAGTAGTTATTACATCTCTATTTTGTCATGAAAGCAACAAAGTAAACAGTCATTTTTTCATAGCAAGGTCTCTGTGCAGCAGAAAGCTTGCAGAAAAAGTAATTAACACCCTTGCTTGAGGTGAAGCAGAGATGCACAGAAAGTTCCTATTCCCTCAATTCTGCTTATGCTTTACACCTCTTGAAATAACATGTGCCAAATTACTGAATAGGTGGATTTTAAAACCCACTTTGTTCCAAAATGTCAGAGCAATGTCCCACGCTCCCATGAACTTCAGGCTAGTCATAGTATGCATACGCTCAATTTGGTTTTGAGTTGTTACCATGGCAGCCAGCCTGTTACTTTTATCCTTTGTGATTTTGCTAATTCTGACACTATTTTTACCTCCCAGGATGAAGAAGCTGTCAGGAAACTGACAGTAGGTGCCGGGACAAAATCAAAACTGGCTAAGCCAATCCAAGACCTCATTAAGATGATCTTTGATGTGGAGAGCATGAAGAAAGCGATGGTGGAATTTGAGGTGACTACACACATTCATGTTCCTTTACTTCTGACTATCAAACTTTCACAGCTGGAAGCAAGTTCTTTGCAATGCATCATACTTCTCCAAAGTCAGTGTGAGTTTCAGAGCAGCCTTAAAATAAGGACAAGAGCATGACCAGAATTTGCCAAGCACTGGAAGCAATAACTTAGTTATGATACATGCATAAAACATGGGTGCATTCTTTGTTCTTCAGTGCAGAATGGCTGTATCGGTGTCTTAAGTTTAGCAATGCCTATGAGAAACTCATCTGCCAGTCCTGGGATCAGCAATCATTCTATGTGGTTTGAGGTTTTGTTTGTTTGTTCCTTGGGTGATGGTTGTTTTGGGGGTGTTTCATGGGGTTTTTTGGGTTTTTCCTCCCAGCGACACATACATTGTGACCACTGTTCAGTGAATGCCCTTAAGACTCTTAAGGTACTAACAGATAACCATTTTGCTGGTGATGTGAGGCTGGATGCACTTCTCTTTTTGTGAGTGGTGGACCATATTTTGAGGTGGAGGGGCAGTACTACCACTAATTTAGGTAGCAAATAAGCATGCAGCTCAGACTTGAGAAGAGCTGCCAGATGATACCTGTGCTGATGAAGTGCCTTTACAAAGTCCAGATCCTGTTCTGAACAGGGCCAAATTTCAGATTTTCTGTGTTGTTTTATGTTTCTCATTTGTTCTGATAATACCCTATTTTCATCTGTTCCTTCCTCCATACTTCTTGATCCGTGCTTCTGACAA
Organism: Psittacus erithacus; assembly: GCA_009867235.2. Lineage (NCBI taxonomy): Eukaryota > Metazoa > Chordata > Aves > Psittaciformes > Psittacidae > Psittacus > Psittacus erithacus. The sequence goes on from WYDI02000992.1 coordinate 36,330, forward strand.
GCTTTCAGAGTGATCTGGTAGCGTTATCTGTCTCTCCTTGCATAGAAACTGTTTTGCTGGTTTTTGGAGATCCTGCAGTTTGTGTTAATGCAGCCATTCCAGCTGGGTTAATTCTAAATAACAGATTCCAGGTTTCTTCAGCCAGCTTAGTTATCCTGCCCTAAGACTTCATATTTAAGCAGCTGTTTGCCCTCTGTGTCAGTATTTTGTGTATTTACCTTTCAGAACAGGCTTTGCTCCATTTTGTATAGGTTATCTTCAAGCTTTCAGATGGCTTGCCCAATATTTTGTAGTACCTTGGGTTAATTGTGTATCTTTAGTGGCTTTTTTACATCAAAGTCTTCTGAAATATTAATAATTCTTTGTAGCTGGAACTGGCTGAAGACTCTGAACTGATCATCATCTTATGCAACTTGGTTTTGTAGAGCTCTGTTGACACTGTGTTAATTCACGCCATCTGCAAATCTATAGCAGACCTGGGAGTCCAGATGGGCCTGTCTTCCTATTAGATTTATCTTCCTGTGCTGGTGCTGCTGCCAAACAGCTGTTTGCTGTTAGAGGAAATAATGGTTTTCCTGGTTACAGGTTTCTGTGCATCCTCTGGAAACGGCTGCTTGGTTCCTTTAATCAGCCTGGTCTCAACTAGTTCATTCCATCCAGTCATTCTCACTCTGCCAAAACTGTAGCAAACTCTTAAGTCTTTCCCTTAAACAACAAAAGATTTATCTGATGCATTTCTCTTCCTGCATCTAATATAGTTTTTCAAGAGTTTTACCTCCTCAAGCATACAGGAGTTTATTGCAGTTCTCTGTGTCTTTGCCTTACATCAGATGGCCAGAGGGCTGAGTCTGTTCCAGTGCTGCGCCTGGTTGGAAGGCAAACATCTCCCTTGTCTCTCCCTGACATATTGGTGCACACATCTGTGATGTGGAGCTAATTCCTCATGTTACCCTCAGTGCATCTGGCAGTAATTGCAGTGCTGCTATTTTAGACCCAGCCCTTTGGCTGCTGTACTCTTTTGATGCCTCTAATGATAAAGCTTTGGATGCAGTTTAGCTTTATTTCAGAAGTTGGCTCTGTTCACCTCCCATGAGTCAAAGAAGACACAACCCTCTAGCTGTTTATGTGCTCTGTAGGAGATATACTTCTCCTAAATCACGTTTCTGGGGAATGTGTTAGTATTTATGTGTTAGTGCATCTATGTGTTAGTTTATATGTTTATATAACTTACAGCTAGTATGGGTGTCTGCAGCTATGGGTACATCCCAGTTAAATGGCCCATTTGACTTGTCCTTCATGATTTTTCACCTAATAAATGGATGTATGGTACTCAACAAGAAAGAATTTGCCCCAAAAGTTTGGGAGCTACAAATCTGTTGCAGGCTGGTTTTCATTAGGTTATTGATCTCAGCTTCATGTGTCTGGTGTTCTCAAGACGTGATCGGTTCTGAAGCGTCTCTTCTCTCTTGCAGTCCATCTTGGTTTTTCTTAGTATCTGGCTTTATGTATGCTTAGCAGGTAAAGTTCTAAGCCCAGTAGAGGCTGGAAGTCTCCATGCAAAGTCACTTCAGGAGTTTCGCACCAGGTTGTGTTGCTTGGAAGAGCCTTCTGAGTTCAGCTTGCAGAGGGGATTTGCTGGGTTTCCTAGCTCCATAGTGACTAAATAATGTGGAACTTACCTGGATAAAAGTAAGCAATATACATGGTTTTACAGGATTTTTCTGTCCTTGAGCTGAATCTTAAACCTATCAAGCCAAGTAAAAGCTAGTTTGACCTGCAGAGTGAATGGTGAGTACTGTCGAGTTCAGAGGGTGTATGTATGATCTTTGTAAAAGACTCCATCGGACTTGACTTTTGGCAAATGTTTGTTCGTTCAGGTGGTCCTTAACTATGCAAGGATTTAATGCAAATCCAAAACTCTTGCAAGATCCATCCATACACAAACAAAAGCAACATGTAAATTAAATCAGTGGGTAAATGCAGGCAACCATGGCATTGCTTTTAACTTAGCTGCTTTTTTTGGTTGTTTGTTTTCCATTAATGAATATGAAGGATCTTGCAGCCTCTTTGCATTTGACCCTTGATAACTACGGGGTAAGGTTTCTGTACCTTATGAATAAGATTATGATCTTAGGAATAAGAATTACATCATTCAGTTTGTTTCTTTGCCAGCCTTAACCATATGGTTATTGAAGTGATTCAGGAACACATCCGACACCAGGTTAATATTAAACTTCAAGCCAGAAGCTTGGTATACTATTTTTGTGTTACCCTAGCATGTATGCTCAGTTTCCTATTGCAGTATTCCGTTGCTTACAGGATGTGTTCTCAGTATCATGCACTGTCCTTCTGACATAATCCCTGGATCCACAGAGATTAATACCAAGTCTGAAATGTTTCCATTCTTTGTGTGGTCAGTCCTACCAGGATGGAGAGATTAGCTCCCTGGGAACCAGAGAGGGAATGCTGTAGTTTCAATGTAGTGAAATCCTGGTTTAATCATTTAAATCTTCATCAGATTGACCTGCAGAAGATGCCATTGGGAAAACTGAGCAAGAGGCAGATCCAGAGCGCATACTCCATCCTCAGTGAGGTTCAGCAGGTGAGCATGAAGGAGGTGTTAAGAGCAGAAGGGGAATTCAGAAGTTGTTCTGGGCTCGGTGTGAGGTGAATGCTGAGCTGTGTGTATAAAGATCTGTGCTCTCTCTAGCTGGAGAACAGGATGTGGCTTCTGTGGGTAGCCAGTCAGTTCCCCTCACTGTTGTACCAGTTTGGGCAGTACTTGTAGCTTTCACACCTTTGCAGCATGAACTTCAGGCTGAGCCAGACAGAAATGGCAGTTAAGGAAATGGAACTGGTGTTTCCACCCCACAGAAGTCTGTTAGAGGATGAGAATAAAGCTTAAGTTGGCACAGGAAAGGGTCTGCTTTGATGACATTTACTGTATTTACACATCACGATCTGGAGAATTCCAAGAATCACTACGTAGTACTGCGTGTGCTGCTTGCAAAAGTGTACCAGCATATCCCATTTTTTATCATGGACTACCTGGCAAAGCAGAGGTACAGGAAGTTTTACTTCAGTTGTTAGAGTAGACCAGAATCTTGCCAAGGATATGCACCACTTCCATATCCAGAAGCCTTTATTTTGTCTTCCAGAAAGATAATCCCCATTAGATTTCTGTCATACCAGAAGTTCTATGTATTTCACTGCAAGTGCTGTAACTTACCACATGCAGAACAAACAGAATTGCTCTTCTTAGTCCTGTGAGTGTTTCAGCATTAGCACTATTTGTATTGCTCTTTCTGTGTTGGTCCTCAAGTATCTTGTGTATCTGTTGCTAAGGAGACTTGTCTTACTCAGTAATTTGTTTTGGTGCTTGTTGTCTTGTCTAGGCAGTTTCTGACAGTGGTTCAGAATCCCAGATCTTGGACCTCTCCAACCGCTTCTATACTCTGATTCCTCATGATTTTGGGATGAAGAAACCACCTCTCCTAAACAACTTGGAATACATTCAGGTATCGACTGGAAACAGTATGTTGTGTGCAGGGAACAGGTCTGATAGCAGGCATCCAACAGACAGAATGTGTGAGGCTTTAAGTCTTATTTTAATGTCATGAGGTTAAGCTTGTTTTTCTTCAGAATACTGTTTTGTTTATGTGCATACATGTGTGTACACAGATACAAACAATATGTATGACTTATTAGAAGATAAGTTATATGTTATGGCTTAAATATATATATGTGTGTGTGGTTTAATATATTTTAAGTGAATATATATGTTTCAAGACAAAAGGTAGTGGTGTTGTGTTCTCAGAGAGCAGTTTATGGCCAGTGATTCACATAGACTTTAATACTGGGGTATTCCAGAGGTACTCTGAACATGTCAAAGGCACAAGTAAAATAACCTCTTGAAATTATCCAGGCCAAAGTGCAGATGTTGGACAACTTGCTCGATATTGAGGTGGCTTACAGCCTTCTCAGAGGTGGAAATGAAGATGGTGATAAAGACCCAATTGACATCAACTATGAAAAACTTCGAACTGATATTAAGGTAAAGGAAATAAAAGGGAATGAGTGACTGAATACAAGCTGATATCCTGTTAGTTTGGACTTTAACAAGTCATGTAAACTGTAAGTGGACAGATGTATTGGCATAATTTCAATGAAAGACAACTGTGGCAGTTAAGGGACTGGAGCATGTGTTGTACAAGAGATGCTGAGAGAGCTGGAGCTTTTTAACCTGGAGAAAAGAAGGTTCAAGGGATATCTTCTCAATGTCTATGAATGTCTGGTTGGGGAAGGGAGTAAAGAAGACAGAGGCAGGCTCTTCTCAGTGGTCTCCAGTGACAGGAGGCAAAGGGCCCAAGTTGAAATACAGGAAACTGCATTTAAACAAAAGAAAAGCTTTTGGTTTTGGTAGTGGTTTGGATTTTCATCTCTGACCGCTCACAGTAAACACTGACACTGGAAAAGGCTGCACAGAAAGGCTGTGGAGACTACATCCTTGGAGGTGTTAAATGCCTGACTGAACTCAGCCCTTAGCAACCTCCTCCTGCTTTGAGCAGGGGAGTTGAAAATCATCTCAGTTTCCAGAGGTGCCTTTCTGTCTCATATACTGCGTGACTTAGCGCTGTCTGTATACCTGTACCTCTTTGCTAGCTGGGAATAAATTTCCACCTAAATGATAAAGGAGGCTTAAAATGGGGAGTTGCAAGCATAGGGTGGATGTCATCATGTTATAAGAACCCTGCTAGTTTGTATGCTAAAGAAACTTCTCTTGTTTGCCTCTTTGCAGGTTGTTGACAAAGATTCAGAAGAAGCCAAGATTATTAAACAATATGTGAAAAACACTCATGCTGCTACTCACAACGCATATGATCTCAAAGTTGTGGATGTAAGTCGGGCAGTACTGGGGTTTAATTTTGTGCAGATGGACTCTTCTAAGTTGACTTGCTGATTTGCTGTTTCCCTTTATTCTTGAGTAGCTTTTCTAGTTTCCTTTCTTGAAGGGATAGTTTGATAAACCAGGTGCCATTGAATAGAAAAAGCCTAGGCAGAGATGAATCTAAACTTACTGAGGTCTCTTTGGGGATGTGTTCTTATTTTCATTTAATTGGCCTCAAAAGTTGGTGGAGGAGTAATCATCTCAAATTGAGCCTTAGCTCATTTAATGACTTCTCAGAAAGTTATGGTCTCAATGAAAATACAGAGGGAAGGCAGAGAACTAATCAATAACAAGTACTGTGTGATTGATGCTTCCTCCTTTTTGCTAACGTGACATAGCAAGCTGCAAGTACTAAAACCATCCAGATCAATTTTCCTAGCAGATTAGTTTGTATTCTGGATGGGGATGGTTTAGTTGCATGAAGGTAACAGTTTATTTGCTCAGTTGTTCTTTTTCTCCTATCCCTTTCTGACCTGAAGATCTTCAGGATTGAGCGTGAAGGGGAGAGCCAGCGTTACAAACCATTTAAGCAGCTTCACAACCGCCAGTTGCTGTGGCATGGTTCCCGCACCACCAACTTCGCTGGTATCCTCTCACAGGGTCTCCGGATAGCTCCCCCTGAAGCTCCTGTGGTACGTGAAACAGCTTCTCTTGCTCCTACACCCCTGTGCCCACCAGCGGTGGCTACAGTCAGAGCCAATCTAAATGGGAGAATTTCCATGTGGGAAGGGCACAATGTTATCTCCCAGCATGCAGACAACACTTTGTGTCCAGAGTGGAGTGCTGACTGATGCCCACAAGAGTTTCAGTTGCAGTTTTGTTTTCCTGGGAGCCCAGGTGGTTTTAATGCTGCCTTAGTGTTTTATTGTCCCAATCTTCTGGGTTTCTTTTTTTCTGCTTGCAGACTGGCTACATGTTTGGGAAGGGCATCTATTTTGCAGACATGGTATCCAAGAGTGCGAACTACTGTCACACATCTCAAGCTGATCCCATAGGCTTAATACTACTGGGTGAAGTTGCCCTTGGAAATATGTAAGTAACTTATGAAGAGCATTTGCTGAACATGCATCATATATTGTGGTAGAAGGTGATGCTAAAATTGCCAGCCTTTTCTTCAATGTGAAGAAAAAGTATGTGTTATTCCTTTGAAAAAGACTTTGTTTTTTCTTAAAATGAGAGCTATTTGGTGCTGGATGGAGAGAAACATCACTTTTAACAGGTCTTAGAATATTGTACTTGAGATATAGATATACATATATATATGATTTTATGTATAAATAATATGTATCAAATGCCAATATCATTAAAATTAGTAACTGAGAGAAAGGAAGGCTGTTGAGTCCAGAAGACTAGAGTCTGAATCAGCTTTATATTAACTCACAATAAACTGAAGCCTGAAATGTGATTTTTTTTTTTCACCAAGGTAGTTTAAGACGAATGTAAAATGCTATTTTGTGTTCTTTGTGCTGTCCAGGTATGAGCTAAAGAATGCTTCTCACATCACAAAATTGCCCAAGGGAAAGCACAGTGTGAAAGGTAAGCATTAGTAGTTGTCACTGGTAATCTGTTCCTGATGGCAACCTCACATTATGGCTCTTTGCTTAGCGAAGAGAGCTACAGTAATTTCATAGCTGTGCTTCCTTTAAGAGTTTGTATAATGTTGCTGTATAGTTGCATCTTTATATGTGTACGTGGTGTTTTGAGATGGGAGTTGGTGCACTTTGAATGTTATGATCAAAGTTAGTGTGTTGCCTGGAGTTCAGGAGGAATCTTTCATTTGATATTACACAAGAGAAAATGTAAAGTGTGCTCTTCGACTTTTTACTCATTTTCATCCCAGCAATACTGTGTGTTTTAGAAGAAAGATGAGAGGTTTGATAGATCAGAAGAATAATTGTTTAGTTTTCAAAGTGCCTTAGAAGCTCGGAGAGAAGGGAAAAGCTGAGAATGAAAGTTCAGATGGAACAGCTGTTCTCATTACACTTCTGTCTGCAAAATGTAACTGTATTACCCTGAAAAAGAAGATGAGAGAAAAGACTTAGCTCTAATTCAAGCAAAAGAAATGGTGAGCGTGACTGTCTTCTGTTCTGAAACGGGGGAGTGGAGAACAGTAACATTCAGTAATGAGTGGCTTTTCTTTATTCATTTTGAGAGGCTTAAAAATCAGTGGTCTAAAATAGAATAAAACGTGATTAGCATTTTTTCCATACTACTCGCACGATTATGGATGTCAAACCAGATTTGTATTGAAGAGTTTAAAGAGAATGAGAATTGGTTTGCTATATTTCTCTGAAAATGCTACAATGTGCATGTTTCAGTAATGGACCTAGGATGTGAAAGCTTTAAGTCTGCTTTGGTTTAGCTTTGATCATACAGATTAGACAATTACACAGCCAAAAGTCTGAAATTCTGGCTTTTAAGGTAGCAGAGCACGACCGCCAGAAGCCTGGTGATGCTGAACTGAATAAACAGGCTATGTTCTCTATAGTCTTTTTAAGACACATTTTGTGCTTGATCAGCTTTTGAAAATGGATGTGAAGTAATATTTGGCTGATGAGTCATTTTCTGTACGTGCAAAGTCTGTGTTTGCATCCTAGATTTGTAACTAATGTTTTTTCCCTTTCTAGGCTTGGGCAAAACGGCACCCGATCCCACAGCCACTACCACCCTTGGTGGTGTAGAGGTTCCCTTAGGGAATGGGATCTCAACAGGAATTAATGATACCTGTCTTCTGTATAATGAGTATCCTTTGCTATTATGTTGGCTGCACGCTGTGTTTGAGTGTTGCTGAGTTTAGCAGGACCTCACTAATGCTGCCCAGGAGTTTTGGCACACTGTGGTTTTGCTTCTTTTAGATCTGCTTTGGAGTGCTTGCAGACAATTCAGTCTCTTCTCCAAGGGAGATGATTTTACAGTCTTCACACTTAAATTGTCACTCTGCAAAAAGAGGAAAGAATACACGTAGCAAATAGCTGTTGACACTACAGGACTCGGTACCTGGAAGCATTGGAGTGGCCAGGCAACACTGCCCAGTAGTGTCTTGCTCAGAGATGTGCCAGATAAGGAGTGGGGGAATGTAGCCTGTGGTTTCACATCACTGCAGTCTGGTTTCTTCCTTGTGGTGATGTGGCTGGCCAGCTTGGCCAGGAGGAGATGGGGGAGCCAGCTCTTTGGCTTGATGGGAGTCTCTCATCACACAGCTTCTTTATGTTCCCCAGACCCTTTGCAAGTATTGAGGTAAACCTCAGATGCCCATCAGAGATGGAGCCCTTAAGCCTCTTTGTAGACAGAAATAACTGCCAAATCAATGTGTGCTGAAGTATGTGATGTCTAAGATCCCAGGTCAATCTCTTCACTGCCAGTGAAGCAGGTAACCTGTTAATACAACCTCTGAGTTGTGTAGAAACTGGCTTTTCTCTTGGTGAGCTAGCTAATTGAGGTAACATGATGTGCATTCATTTTGTTTTACACTGTATATAATGGGGATGCCTTTCACCTGAATTAGGGACTGGAGGTAAGTTTGAGGCCTAAAGCGTTGAGAAATAGATGGGCTGGGACTGTGTGGAGCAGTGATGGAATGTGGAAGCACTGCCAACCATTGTAGAGCTCTTCTCTGTGATCCCAGTTTGGGGGGGGGTTTAGTGGGAAATTAGAAGGACATTAATGACTTTGTGCTGGAAGGTAGCAATAGAACTGCAGTTATAACTGTAGATGCCAAGTCTGTAACTGCAGATCTCATGTAGGCTACCTTGCTCCACTGTTTAGATAGTGCAAGAGATGATGTGTGTTACGGCTTTGGCTGACAAAAACTAATCTTCACCTGTCTGTCACTCAGGATTCCTGCTGCACCATCCTTAATTCTCCATGTTACTGTTAGTTGTTTGTTTCTAAATATTGCATAAAACATTTTCAGATTCAAAGAGAAGTCAGATTTAAAGATCTGTGGTTGAGCAGTTAGAACTGCTTAATCACATTGGAAGCTTGACTGTGTTTTCAGATTTTTCTGTGTTATTACTAGTATCAGCAACTGTGATTATTCCTTAACATTCTTCCCAGATATATTGTGTATGACGTTGCTCAGGTGAATCTGAAGTACCTGCTGAAACTGAAATTCAACTATAAGACATCACTCTGGTGAACAGTATTTAGAAGCCCTGTTAGAGTTATACTGTAGTTACACTATAGCGTTGACTTCTGACATGCTTACGCATTGACTTCTCGTACCAAGATATCAAGAGCTAACTTGCAGAAGAGGTTACTAAGTCCTATTTAGTACAACACTTAGTGAAAGTTTTATATAAACATGTGGCAACACATGGACCTGAATTGTGATGAGAACAAGTACCTGGTTTTGTTATGTACCACTTCTAATTTGGGGGGTTTCAAGTGTTTCTTTTAATTGAGCAAACTTACCTCTCCCTCCCAAAAAAAATTAAGCTTGTGTTTTTAGCCAAACAGAGCTGGGCAACAGCAACTAAAGGAACTTGAGGTTGTTTGTGGTATTTGCTCTGTTAAGGTTCCCCCTTGTTTAAGATACCCTTTTTCAGTTTTCATTGGAATAAATGAGAAATGTTCACTTATTTTGAGGTAAAAAATAAAAGCTAATTTCATACTAACAGCTTTATGTTTCACAGCTTCCAAATTGTTTTGGTTTTGAGTCATGATTTAAATGTATTTGGTAGAATGTTCTTAAAATGTGATCTCTCTCTCTCAAGATCAAATGCCGGATATTGAAATCTGTAGTCATGTTTCAGGAAGTCGTGGCAAGATGAAAATTTGGACTTTCTGCTGAGACTTCATCTGTCAACAGTTGGTGTGGTAAACATGGAAAATGAACTTGTGGCTGTTTGAATTTAGTATTAGCCCAATAAACCTCCTTTAAATACCTACCTTCAACGTGATGTAAGTTGGTTGTTGTAGGCTCATGTCCTAACGAAGCTGTAAGTTGAGTTTGGGCTCCAACTTCGCTCATCATGAATATGAGTGAGGTCTGTTGCCACTCTATGGCAGTCTTGAATTCCCAGTCTTGTCAATATAAACTAATAATAATTTCAATGTTTAGTGATGTGTTTTTACTTCTCACTTTCAGTAAGTCACTGAGCAATATGGGAGTACTTAGCTATACAGCAACATCACTTCTCTCTCTGCAAAAATTACTGATTTCCCAGAGCTGTTAGGGCAAGTTGGCTAATCCCCAGGGGCAGCACTGTGCATTCAGTATCTCTCCACTATGACAGTTCCCAAAAAAGAACAGTTCAAGCTCATTCTGGTGGTTGCAGCTTAATAGACTTCTGTAACCTGCATGGAAACAGAAGATCTGTTTCCTGAAACGTTGTCATGTCACAGTGCCTTCTGAGAAATGAGTTTGAAGCCAGAGTGGTTGCTAATGGTGCAGATATTTTCAGGATCCCTGAAGGAGAGCAGGATGAGGAATAGTAGATGGAAAACAAAGCTGCTGCTGGGGAGAGATGTGGAAGAACTGGGTAAGTCATATGGCTTGAGGACAATTCAACAAAAAAGAATCGATTGAGGTTGGTGCTAATGGATTTGGAGAGGAAGTGAAGAGAGTGGCCCTTATCTTCTGGTTCTTTAGTAGTTTAACAAGCAGCTAATGATTGTTTTGCTTCCAACAGAAAGGTTTTGTCAGTATACTTAAGTATAATCTTGTCAATCTCTGAAAGACAACATGAGACCTGGTTCATTTGAGTTGTGAGGTAGATTGTTTTTTGGTTCCCTGCTGTCCTCACACCTCCCCAAGAAACAGCTTACAGTTTAGAACCAGGAATCCAAGGAAGATGTTTTTGATGTTCCCTTGGTCAAACTGTACCATAGGTGCCTCAGAGTTCCCTTTTTCTCCAACCCAGACAGTGCAAGGAATGCTTTATGGTGTGTATGTAGTGCTCAGTTACAATTGCAGCATGAGCAAGTATATCGCAATCTGTCTAACCTTGCAAGTACAGCAGTGGGACAGGACTTTGAAGAAGCAGCAGCTGCCCTTTGGGCACTGTAGGAGAGCCCTGATGTCACTGTCCTGTTCACTGCAGTGAAATCTAATGTGAATTCAGGCTTTGCTTCTGCTGCCCGCTTGTCTGACCACAAGGCAGACCTGCCTCTGAAAGGAGGCACTGGTGCCACTGTGACCCAGCATACAGACAGCCTGTCCCTGGGGCCAGGCTGAGAAGAGCAGTGTGGTGACAACCATTGAAGGTTGTTACCTCTGGAGGATGTGAATGAAGCAGAGTTGGATGAATAGGTAGTCCATTTCTTGGCAAAACATGAGGTCCCATGACATCCTCTGCTTTTCCAGAGGAAGTATGTTGAGGAACGATTTCTGAGCTACAGTTCAGCTACAAAAAGCCATTTATAAATATTTAACCATTTTATCTGTATTAGCATGGCTGGAGGCTCTGTTGTACAATGGCTCACAAATGTTACGATAGTTCATGAAGTCTGTGTGAGTGGGGTAAACTGAAGAATGCCAGCCTGGGCTTACTGATCAGCAGTCAGTGTAAACTGTTTGTGACTTAGGCCTGAGTTCATGCAGGAAAGAAGTGGCTGAGGGGAAAAAAGTACAGCACAGGTCACCCAACCCGGTACTTCAGTCATAAAACAACCTTTATATCAGTTGGTACAGCCTTTAATGAAATCCCCACACGCCCCTGTATGTTTCAAGTCAGAGGAAAGGGGGTAAAAAATTCCCAAAGTAACAAGTAATTCATGTATGAAAAAGGCTTCTGGGCACATCAGACTTTCTTTACCATTCAGTGTTGTACTCGAATTATGCTGTGTGTGTAACTACTGAGGTCTTTGCTTCAGCTTGCTTTCTGGAAGACTGTTCCAGACCTCCCTCTATGTGTTCTGGGGGCATAATTTTTGCTGAAGTATTGGGCTTTTTTGTGGCCAGTTTATATCCCACTTAGCATTTTACTTAAATGACTTTTATATATATGTGGTGACGGCTCTAACTCAGTTTGTAATACTCTCACTCCTTCTGTTATGCCCATAAAAAAATAGTTTCCACTGTTGTGGGGTACACACATCTGACCGAGAGCTTGTATGACCTTTTACTTTCAAATATGTCAGCCTACATCTCCAGAAATGACCATTTTGGCACCTATTAGGACAAATGCAGGTGTAGATCCCAGCCAACATGACTTGCTGGTTTCCGTTTGTTCCACTGTGGAGGTAGCATGTAGGTTGGTGGGCTTTGCGGGTCACTTTCACAGGGAGAGAGATGCCAGTACTGTCTGAAGGTGAGGAGAAGGAATGGCTTCCCAGCAATTGAAATGGGAAACTACTGCTTCCCCTTTCTCCTCTTTACAAATTCTAATTCCATAACGTGATTAATGCAGCAAGACTCAGACAAGAATGTGCTTCAGTGATTGGAGAGCATGTTCTCCTGCCAGCTGTCTGCTTTTCTTCCTAGTCCCAGTGCCTGCCTAGGGCAGATGAGAAAATGACACCCTAGCCATCTCCGGGACACAGCATTACCTGCGCTGTGCTGACAAGACCGTGAACACGTTGATTAGTAGGTGGTGTAACCCATGTCTTAATATCATCTGCAGTAATTAAGGAGAAATGGGAGTGTGGAAGTGCTTTCTGCAGCATTTTGGCACACACCATTAAGAGCAGTTGCCGAACATGACCCTTTGGGAAGGCAAATGGTATGAGCAGAGTAGATTTAAAGATCTCCATGCACCTGTGCAAGGCAGGTGAGTCAACAGCACCTAATGGGAGGTTGTTAGCAATGAGCACAGACAGTCTTGGTCCCTCTGCCTGCCTGTCAGAAGAGTTGTGTCATTTCCCCACAAGTTCAAAGTGCAGATTTGCCAGCATGGTGAGAGGATGCACTGAAACTTTGGGTATTTGTGTGTTGTCGAACAGCACTGGTTGTGGCTTCGTCACACAGGGTCATGTTTGTGTGACTGGGAAGCACACAGGAGAAATGGAAAACCAGAATGTAGAGATACTGCATCACTCATAAAAGGCCAAGATGTGAAAGGTCTTGTATAGCCGGAATCCTCATAATACAGTGTCAATTGTTATGCTTTCAGCAGAGTGGGTGCTAATGGCTTCTTCTAGATGTTTTCCAAATGCAGCTGCTGGAATGGAAGGAAGGAATACCCAGTGTCCTGCTGCTGGGAGCTGAATTCTATCTTCTGACCCAGTAGTTTTTAAGATGTTAAGCAGAAGGTGTTGGGAAGTCTCTCTTGGCTCTTTAATCTGTTTCGTAGTTCTATCACAACATCCAAAGAAGCCCTGAAAGTCACGGTGGTTTTTTGGGTTGGTTTTTCCTCTCCCTCCTAGAAATCTAGGCTTTAAGGACTGTTGCAAAATGTTATTGTGTTGTAAAAGTTTTTCTTCCCTGACAACCCTTTGCCTTGGTGAAAGCTCTTGCATCAGGATGGCACTGGGCAACAGCTACTTTCAGCACAGGGAGTCCTGATGACAAGGTTTACAAAGCCCAGCAGTAAAAACTGTGCTGATGATCAGTGTTTTCTGTCAGCTGTGGAAGTTTCAGTGTCACCACTGAGCTGAGCTTTAACATACACCCCTCAGAACAACAGGTGTTTGAGGAAATACAGGCAATTGCTGGTGTAGTTGCACATTACTGTCTACCTGAACCTGGGAGTCTGGTCCATGTCAGGCTTTGTTGGTGCCAGAGGCCATTTGTTAAAGGGGAAGACTGCACAGGGATTAATATTGTGTGGGTTTTGCCATTGAAATAGCACAGATCACTGTTCTATTGCTCTTTCTTACTAGTTTATTTGGTGTTATGCCTACACTGCTTTGTGTCTCAACTGTAGTGGCTTTGTTTTGTGCTGTGCAGTATGGAAAGCTCTTGCTGAAATGTCTTGGGCCCTTTGGGGACTAAGGGGAGGGACGGCTGGTTTAGCAGCCTTTAAAAAACACCTGAAAAAGGGGGTGGAAATGCTTTGTCTTTTTACCAAAACAACAAGCCACAACCCCAAGCAATTCTTCTACAATGTACATAAAAAGCCCTGGGGGCACTTCTAAAGGATTTTACTCTGTTTCTTCTCTTAGAAACTCACTTTTCCCTCTTAAGCACAAGGGCAGCATTGATTTTTTTTTTTCTATTATTTTAATTGTATAACAACATGACCTGTATCTGCCCCTCTCAACCTGCCAGAGTGCCCAGTCATTGAGTTCATTAGCAAATTACGAACACAGATTAAAAACTCTAGTCCATGTACCCAGATCCACATTTCTGTGTTTTGCAGAATAGCTGGTTTCACCTGCATGCGTTTAAAGACATGCAAACAGGCATAGCATCCATTTTGCATTACACCACAGTGCTTTCGGCAATATGTGACACAGATTTAGACTTGACTAATATATACTGTTTCCAGAACTTCAGTTTCCATTTTCATATATATATGTATAAAAATACAAGGCATTTTGTTTGGTGTAAGTAGCAGTAGGTACTGTTGTCAAAGCCAAACACACACAAAGTCTGGTCCATTAGCATTTAAGGTGCTTGTGGTTTGCAGCTGCTACCTCCCCACTTAGATTTCTTGGTGCAGGGAGCTGAGGGTCTCTGAGCACAAAGCCCCGAGCCCTGAGGGTGTCTGACACAAAGCAGCTAGCTGTCTTTGCTGCCTCCAGACAGCTCTCAGCGGTGCTGGCTGCGGACTGCATTAGAGGGCAGCCCCGAACAGGGAGCGTGTGAGGCCACAACTACCCACTGCCAGCGGTTTGTTGGCTCTGCGCTGGGTGAGAACAAGTGAGACCTTGACCTTCAGGCCTTGAACTCAACTCAGTGTTTCAGCCGGCTCTTCGGCGAGGGGTGCTATGGACTGCGCTTACAAGGGCAGGGTCGATCACGCTGGTTTTTCATTCTTACAACCTACTTCTGAAGTCTCACCTTTACAGTCATTGCGGTTAGCCATCAGACAGCTAAGAAAAGCAGAGATACGGAAAACGGGCACAGTTCAGAAAATAAAAACATTACTTAATGAAGGAAGATCGATATAACGCTGGGATTGTTTAAAGCCTTTAAGTTAGCGGTGACCCTTTGAACCAAGTGACACCCTCTCGCCGCCGAGCCGCCAGCCACCCGCTCCCCGGCACCCAGGAGGGGGCAATGTCCACTTTGTGTCTCAGGCGCTGTCTCCCCTCCCGAAGCGGCGCAGGGCGAGGGGGGGGGCAGCGATGGCTCCTCCCGCCGCCCCTTCCTTCCCTTCCCTTCCCTTCCCTTCCCCTCAGCCGCGGGGCTCCCTCAGCGCCCGCCGTCCGCGCACGCGCCCGGTCCCCCCGGGGCGGCGGCGCCGCCTCGCGCAAGGCCCCGTCTCCTCCCCCAGAATGCACCGCGCCAGGCAGCCTTTGAAAAAGCGGCGCGGCTCGTTCAAGATGGCGGAGCTCGATCAGCTGCCTGACGAGAGTGAGTACCGGCCGGTGCCCCCGCCGCCGACACCCGCCACCGGCGCCGTCGCACCCGCGCTCCCCTCCTTAGCCTTCCCCCGCTCCCGGCGGGACGCCCGCGCCGCGCCCCGCCGCCGGCCCGCCTCTCTCCCTTTCTCGCCGTGGGCGCTGTGCGGGGCCGGAGCCCGAGCCTCCTCCCTGGCAACCGGGCCGGCCCGGTTTCCCCCTCTCGCCGCCGTTGCTTCGCCGCTGCCGCCCCTCCCGGGTGAGGCCTCGGCCCAGCCGGTGGCGCGGGGAAGGCGGCGGGCGGGGAGCTCCTTCCTCAGGGTGCGACCCCCCCGTTGCCCTCGGGGGTGCTGGGGCTGGGCCCCCCCGCCCCGCCCGGGTGAGGCGGCGGTGCTGGCCGGGCGTCACCTGCCGTGAGGGCGGGGTGCGGGCCGGCGGCGCGGGGAGCGGGGTCGGGTGGGACGCACCTGATCGCCTGGCCCGGCGGGGGGTGAGGGCAGTGCGGGGCACGGAGCGTAGTGCCCCGGGGAGGGCCGAGTGACCTGGTGCTCCTGGCCCTTCTGTCCTCCGGATGGGGAAGGAGAGCTTGTGTGTTTACGGTATGCGTTGTGTACAGTGCGAGCACTCCTGAAGGACGGGGAGGGGGTTAGGGCGTGTACATTGCATCTAGGGGGCACTGATAAATGGAGAGGGAAGAGCTCAAAGACCCTGTGTTGTGTGTGTCAGTCGGTGAAAACTGACTGTGTAGAACAGTATGAAAATATATGTGTGCTTGTTGCACTCGTGCTTGTGTATATACAGACCTATACATATACATAGGGTTTGTGGGGATGTCATTTTCAGTGCACCTGAGGAGTAGGTAAAAACTTAGGTATAGGTGAAAGAGACATGTTGCTGTATATATGGATTTGTGACAGGTTCTTGAGTGTTATAGAAGAGGAAATACTCAATGTAAAATGTCTCTGTGTGGTATCTTGATATGACTTCTTACCAACTGTAGATACATGCCAAGCTAAAACTAAGATATTTAGTAGTTGCAATGCATGTGCACACAACAGGGTAGACTTACATTTTTGGTGGCACTGTTTCATGTATCACTTTGTAAATTATTGAACATGCCAACTATTTCTATATCAGAACATTCTCAGAGAGGGGTGACTTGGAGGTGAAATCTTCTTCCTGGCTACTTTTTGTGGGTCTTTGTTACAACTCCCGCAACTGCCAGGAGAAAAATTGGTTATTATATGCCCGTGTGGCTGCTGTCATCATGTTAACAGATTTATGAAGGATCTTCATAAATTAAGGATAGAACCAACACTCTTGATTTGGTACAGCCCTGTCATGTATGCTATACTGTATTAGAGTCTGATTAATTCAAGTCATGGACCAACTGAAGCAACAATAATTAATAGTGAACTGTGGTTTATTGCTTGTTGAATCAACTTTACTTCTGCACTAGAATAGACAGTGTTTAAGTTACTGTTTTTCCTTTTACCTTACCCATCTTCCAAGGCAGGCACCATTGTGTGTCAAGAAGTTAATGTAAAGTACGAAAAAAACCCCACTTTTTATCTCTGCTGCCTTTATATTGCCTACAGTGGCATCAGGAAGATGTGACAGGTCTGTTGCTTCATCTATAGCAGGTACTAGAACAGAGTGTGTGACTCAGTTTCACTTAGGATTGTGCTGTACTGCAGACCCTTGCCAGTAGTGTCAGTGCTATGGTATCTGCTAGGCAGGTGGAGCAGACGCACAGTGTATGCATTCGTGAAGGTAACAGGCTTCTCCTGTGCTGACCTTATCTCTAAGGCTTGTATTTACTGGAGTTTGGTGCAAATAGGTGATATTTGAGTTTTTCATCAAATAAGGAGCTTCATATTTTCTGTCGTGTTGGTGAACTAAAAAGCTAAAAATGTGAAAGTTTCAAAGAGAGTTTGCCTTGTGCTTCCATTCCTATTCATTCTCATTTGGGTGAACTGTAGCTATAGCCTCATGCAGTTCTTTCATTTCCAGTCCTGTATTTAGATGTAAACTTAAGTCCTGACTGATTTAACACTGACTTCATGCAGCTTTCAGTCTGCAGCTTAATTTATACAGGACAGTAAGTAAGCATTGCACAATTGGGTTTGGCATCTTCCATAGTGGGGTAAAAATAAGTTTCTAAAAAAGTTAGAATAGTTAATGGCTAACAGACTTTCAAATCTATGTATCATCCCTGGGAATTTTCTCCAGCATAGCTTGTAGTAAAGTACGAGACCATAACTGAGTTTTCAGATAAGAAGAATTATAGGTAAATGCAGCATACTTGGTGACAAGAAAACTGGGATTCTGCAGTGTGGTAGGAACTATGCAGTTTCGCTTTCGAAATAGAAACCTGATGAATTGGAATTTGTCCCAGAGTATTCTGATAGCACCTACTTGCCCTGTGGCAATTTCTGCATTGCAGCTGGGCAGTGAAAATTCTTTAACTCAGGAGGAAGAAGAATGTAATGCACAGTTGGGTCTCATAATATGCGCTTATGTTATCTGCTAAAGTTACTATTATTCCATTCTTCTCCAGAGCTGATGCTCTGTCCTTTTGAAATGGATAAGAGAGCTCACACCGACAACGTAAAAAATGGAGGTGCCAGTGTGTAAGTTTGGTTCTTGTACTTGAGGCCTTTTGTTACTAGTGCTGCCAGGGGAGTGTGGTACAGTAACCTGGAATGGAGCAAAGCACTGTGAAGAAAGACCAGTTCTGTGCAAATCCACTGGCTGACAAATTCCAAAACATGAAGGGTCTCAGTTACAGAAGTACTTCCAATACTAATAATTTGATTTGTATTTTGGAGCCAAAGTTTGTTTCTGCAGACTGTTGGGTTAGTGCCTGATGAGTGACTAGTTCTAGTCAATGCATTTTTCCCCCCCTCTCACCTCCTGGTGGTTTTGCAGGGGAGGTAAATGGTGGGTAGTTTTCCTGCTGAAAACTAGACAGCTATTGTCTCTGTCTCAGAAGAGGAAAACAGCTGAGTGTATTAAAGAGTACATAATGCTGCCCTGTCTCTTGCTACTAGTCATAACAATCTGATTTGTGGATTACTTGGTTATAAAGTGCATGCAGTAGAGCCAAGGTGAGATTTTGGTAAAACAGAAATCATGTACAAATGTGGCTAGAAGACCATCCTAGTTCTGGTAATGGCATAGCTCTGCAGACAGCAGCACAGCAAATCTGTGTCCTGGTGTTTTCTTTTGCACAAGCGAGTCTGAATGAGGAGGACACCTGGAATCAGCTCTGTAACAGTGAGCGTGAGATACCACTTGTGCTGGAAGTGAAAGCATGCTTAGCTAACTAAATGATCATCAGCATGGGGCTGATGCCAGGAGTAAACCACTGAGCTACTGCAGGGTGCGGTGTTACTGTGTTTTATGTAGGCAAACACCAAGAGGCAAGTGAATCAGAGAGAGAAGCCAGACTAAAGTAGTGATAGGTATCTTTTACAGTACAGGTACTGAAAACAGTATAGTGCCCAATACTGTACACTGGTAGACATCACCGGTGGTGGTTTTAGGAGCTTGTGTGTTGGGACAGGCATAAGAAGGGGGACAAGGATCTTTCTGCATGGCCTTTTATCCCATAGATGGGGGTCGCAGCAGAAGGGTGGCACTTTATGTAGAAATCATAGAACCATAGAATGGTTTGGGTTGAAAAGAACCTTAAGATCATCCAGTTCCAACCCCCTGCCATGGGCAGGGATGCCTCACACTAGACCATGTCCCCCAAAACTCTTTGCATCCTGGCCTTGAACACTGCCAGAGATGGAGCTGTTGTCTTTACCCTTAGCACAACCTCATGCTGTGGTTCACAGTCCCCCTGCCCCTGCACAGCCAGTTGCTCAGCTCTGATGCTTTCCTGAATAGCTGGAGGAGGGATGTGGCACATCTCTTGCCACTTTCATTATCCATTCCTGAGGGGCCATGAGCCTAGCACCACTGTGCTGCAGATGTTTGTGGCATTTGAGAACTGTATCAGATTACAGCATCTGGGAGAAGGCTCAAGATCAGTTTTATGGCTGCTAAATAATACCCACACCAAATAATTTTGGGATCATTTGTGCTTCATACCTTTAAAATTGTGTGTTCCCATGGTATCAATATACTGTCCATCACAAGAGTGCGGTGTTGCAAAAAAAGGGCTTTGGTATTGTGGTTACTGTCTGCATAAGTCCTGTAAAAGGGCTCACATGGCTTGAAAACTTACTTCCATCCAGTGGCTAGTAAGGATTTGGAAACAGAATCACAGAATAGTTTGAGTTGGAAGGGACCTTAAAGCTCATCCAGTTCCAGCCGCCTGCCCTGGGCAGGAACACCTTCCACTAGAGCAGGTTACTCCAAGTCCTGTCCAACCTGGCCTTGAACACTGCCAGGGATGGGGCAGCCACAGCTTCTCTGGGCACCCTGTGCCAGTGCCTCAGCGCCCTCACAGGGAAGAATTTTTTCCTAATATCTCATCTAAATCTCCCCTCTGTCAGTTTAAAGCCATTCCTCCTTGTCCTGTCACTATATGCCCTTGTAAAAAGTCCCTCTCCAGCTTTCTTGTAGGCCCCTTAAGGTATTGGAAGACTTATCTAAGGTCTCCTCGGAGCTTTCTCTAAGCTGACAAAATTACGCACATGTCAGTTTATTAATGGGCTCATAACAGGAGGGAAATACGGATTCCTTCTTGAAGCAACAAATTATTGTTCGTTTATTTATGCATTTACTTCTTCAACAAGCTGCAGGTTTTGGTCGAGTTTAAAAGCTTTCCACAGCCACTTTTATCCCTGATACATGCTTTCTATAGAATGATTTGGTTTGGAAAGGACCTTAAGATCATCTAGTTCCAGCCCTTTGCCGTGGGCAAGACACATCATACTATACCATGTTGCCCGAGAGTCTGTCCAACCTGGCCTTGAACACTGCCAGAGATGGAGCATTTACCACTTCTCTGGGCAACCTGTTCCAGTGCTTCATCACCCTCACAGTAAAGAACTTCCTTATATCCAATCTGAACTTCCTCTGTTTAAGTTTGAACCTATTATCCCTTGTCCTATCACTACAATCCCTGATTTCCTAAATAAGCTATCCTCTTTGGGGCCACTTTTTTGAGATGCTTCCTCTGCTGAAACAACTTGTGCTGACCTTGTGTAGGTGTGTGATCTCTCAGAGGGTTAATGACTCAATCTATAATGAAGGCTCATGGTTTTCCCTTCTTCTCCATGAGTTTCCCATCACACTATTTGTAGTGCTGGCAATGTAGTTTAATTACATAGGTTTTTCAGGTAGTCATACAACCAGTGTTAAAATAGCTGCTCATTTGTGCAGCATTAAGGAAAAATAGTGTAATGATCTGAAGAGAAAAGGTTTTACATTGTATCATTGCTGATCTGGATCCTGGAATTTTCTATAGTGATTGAAATGTGCCCCTTTGTGCCCACATGTTAGTAAAATCAGTAGCTATGGAAGGTCCCTGTGGTTACTTGTAACCTTCATTTTCAAAAATCAGCTGTTAGGAATTCATTATAAAAGAATCTGAAAACACTTTTACAAATATAATGTGCTTGTGTGTGTTCCTGTTTAAATTTTAAGATAAGCTGTTGAGAAGCTGTATTTAAACTGCTTTGCTTCATGTCGGTACTGAGAATACACATCAGGGCATTCATAACTGCCTGTATTGAATTATAGTCATGCTTCACCTCTTCAGTTACGATATTTCATATGAGGGGAGGCAGTAAGTACTTGTTTGATTTTAAACTTGTACTCAACTTTAATTAATGAGAAGGAGAAAAGCTTTTGTGCTTCTTTTCCCATGCTTCAAAGCCTGTTTCCACATCACAAATGCTTTTCGGAGGGCAACCTCCCAGCGTTCCTTTTAAGTGTTCC
Source organism: Psittacus erithacus (assembly GCA_009867235.2). NCBI lineage: Eukaryota > Metazoa > Chordata > Aves > Psittaciformes > Psittacidae > Psittacus > Psittacus erithacus. The sequence goes on from WYDI02000992.1 coordinate 57,565, forward strand.
ATACTGCTTGAAGAGCAGTTAGAGGAGGGTGTTCAGGTTCTCTTCATGGCAAATCTCTGTACTTGCTCCCTTGTGCTGGGAGAAGAAGGCAGGGGCTATGGGAAGGATTCCTGGTGGCCGGAACAAGGAGAGCTGTGGTTCAGGGTTAGGGGAGCTGTCCATCACCAGGCCCTGCAGCCACTGGAGCTCATCTGGTTTCTAGCATGAAAGCATCAGGATCCTTATCATGCTAAACTCAGTGGACTTAAGGTTGTTTTAATACTGATTTTGTTTTAATATTTTTTTAATTCAGTTTTACATGGACTTCATGAATATCGCTTCTGCAAGTGTTATAAAACACATAAATACACTTATTCCTGACTCTTAGTTACTAATGAGCTTCCTGCTACCATACTATTAAATGCCTCAGAATGTAGCACAAAGTTATTTTTACTGCACATCTGTGGTGCACATATTTTACAGGTATTTTTTCGGCCAGAAAAGGCCATTATAATCATCTTACATTCTTCATTAAGCATGTTAGGACACTTCTGTTTGGAATTTCTGTGCATCAGTTCCATGTTTCCTTTTTACCTGTGGTTTTCTCTTTAAAAATCAATGTCAGCTTGGCTTAAAGATTTTTTTAATAGTTGGGAGTTCAACATGACCTTTCTTGGTATAGTTATATCGAATCTGTTAAACTTTGCATTCATTGCTAACCTGAACTTACCCAATGCCATTTTCTGACAAATAGATCTACTTATGCCTTTCCTTGTAAAGAAAGGCTGCAAAGCTGGTTTACTGTCTGAATTATCTTCCTGTGTAGATACTTGTGATCAATGCAGATCTTGACCTTCTTTGGGAAGAACAAGATTGAAGTGTCTTGCCTTTATCACAGTAAGGCATGTCTTTAGTTCTAGTTCCGAAAACTTCCCTAATTTTTCAAAATTAGTCAAGTGTGAACACTGTGTTCAAGTAATGAGTTCCCTAACATGCACAAAGCAATACTCAGTAGGATGCTAAAGGCAAGACTTAGCCAATCATACAGTTTGCATTTGAATAGCATGATAGTGTAGGCTACTGAAAGCAGGTCTGCTAATTCCTGAGCCACTGCTGGATGTACTTCCTCCCTAAGTTGAGGTTCTTTTTACTCTCAGTGTTAAGAAAGTCACCTCCATGATCCTCTGAACCTGGAGGAGCTGGAAGTAGATTTCGTTGTAATACCTTAAGTGATGCATAGGCCTTATTTCTTCCTTTCCACCCATTTGTTTTTGGTGTTTGATGTTTGTAGAAATGAAGTCTGTGTCCTTGTCATGATAGGTATTTACATTCAAGCATATATTATGTAGATTCAAGTGTGTATATTCTACTTTAATTGCTGTAATTGAAATGTTGGTTAAAAAGACTGCCTCTGATTATACATTAGCTATTCAGAAGAGTTGTGTACAAAATTACTGGCATTTAATGTGAGGCTGGGACACTATAAATTAAAAAATATTTAAACTAAAAGTTTGGATAGTTTTAATAAACTTAATCTATCCTGAATCACTTTTGCAATTTTTATAGTTTCTGAAATATAGTTTATATAGTTTTATATAGTTTCAGAAATCTGTATTAAATATTGATTATTTTTTATTGTAACACATTATTGCTTAGAAGATCATCCTAGTTTCTGGGTTTATGGCCCTGGTAGTGTATGCTAAATGGAAAAAGTAGGGAGATGTACCATATTCCTTGAAGTTTGGTGCTGATGTATGTAGCCCCTAAAATCAATATAGAAGAGTTTGACAAAAAAAACCACATATCATTGTTGCCTCCAAGGTAAAATTAAGTTTATAGATATTTACACTGTCATTTTTATATCCTACATATATTCTGAGGTGTTAAGCTACAGAACTGTTGGTGTTAATAATTTTCTGCGGCTTGTTGTGTTAAAATAGTTTAGTTTAACTGTGAACTTGCCTAGATCAGGAATTCCTTATTTGGACACTTGTATTCCTAAATAAAAATGCCCTTTTCCAGTTACATTACTTTAGTTGCAGGTTAAATGAAAACAAATGAGCAGCCTTATTCTAGCATGCATCTGTTGAAGATTAACTATCCCATGTGGAAAACTCCTTGGCAACTAATGCTGTTTGGGATTGGTGACTTTACAAAGCTAGTAGGTAGTGCAGTAACATTGTGCCAACCATCACTTCTCTACCTGTTGTTTCTGATGCCAGTCAACTAGTGCCCTGCTCTGCTGACCCACCATCATTTCCCAGGTGAAGTATCTTGAGTTTGATGGTTAACAAAGCATCTCAGGCACTTCAGCTATGAGATTGACACACTCCCCCATAAAGCTTTGTTGCCTCTTGCTGTGTTGTTTTGTTTTCCACTGTTGACATACTCACCCTTGACTGAATGGATTGTTCTTGATTGATAGAGGAAGATGATTGTATGTTCAGAAGTGCCTGAGATCTTTCAGAATAGTGATCCATGCTGAAAAGCCAGTATCCTGATGGCCCTGCTTCTGCCTCTCCATCCCAAATGACACGTACTTTCCCCAATTTGCTGTGTTAAACAGAAGTGCTCAGCATCTGAAGCTGTTTTGTAGATGTGAAACTAAAGGGGGAGGGGGGAACCCACAAAATATGAATATGCTTTCAAGATTCATTGGGTAATAAACATATAATGCTGTATTTAGTGCCATGGAGGGGGAGCACTGGGTTCACTCATTCTACTCGGAAAGATTCAATGTTAAATTCCACTTTCTGCCTAAGAATAAACCAAGAATGAGTAGACTCTGCATAGGTTGTATGGGTTGAAATAACTTACAATTTATGTGGACTTTTTGATACATTGCAGGTTCTTCAGCAAAAGCACTTGTGAGCTTGAAAGGTAAGAAATGAATGTGCTGTTTAATTGTACCCAGTCTGACTTTCAGGTGTATTTAGTTTCTTGCTTCAAAAAGTTAAAGAAAATAACACTGAGGAAGGTTTGTGTTTGTTTGTTTTGTTTTTTTTTTTAATGTGATTGATTTTATTGTGTATAGTTGTTAGTTCTATAAGCTAATAATTCTTGGTGGTTGAAACCACATATGTTGTGGCGTATTTAGACACTGCTTTTCTGAGTGAAATTCCTGAAATGTGTTTTTTCTTCATAAGTGCTGCCCTAGGCCTCAGGTTTGATGAGAAGATTGAGGTAATCTTTCCTCTCTTGAGGATGAGGTGGGAGGGTTTTTGGTGACACCTGTACATGTGACAGAATTTACAGGAGGAAGGAATTTCAGTTTTGTTGTGTTTTCTGTCAGGAAGTTATGGGCTAAATCAAAAATCTGTTTCGTATATCTTTTTATTTGAAACTCTCTATATGAACATTCATACAAATTTTGAAGACTTAGGATCTGCCCAACGCTTTCTTTTTACTGCCCAACAAGTTTCTTTATCTATTACAAGACTTCTGTTACGCAAAGAAGACAACGGGTGTGTTGTATATGTAACTAATATAGGTTTATTTCAATTAAATTTGATTTACTTGTTGATGTGCACCTACTAAATCATTTTTAGAACCAGAAGAAGGTCAGGTCTTGTAGAGTTTTACCCTCTCCAGGTTTCAGTTACAGATGCTATATGGCTGTCTACAGATGTGTGTCAACCTGGCAGCAGAAGTAAGTGATTCCAGCAAAGGAGGCTTCAAGAAATCTTGAAATGCTGTCAGGAGGAATAAAATGTTTTGTTCATGTTTCTCCTTGAACTTAAAATCTCTTTCAGTTTGTGTTCAGAATGATTTCATAAAAACACTGAAATCTAAAATCCATTTGTAGTTGAATCCAAAGAAGATGTTGCAAGTAACAAAAATATATTGGTAGTTGATGATGCTATACTAGCTTTTGGATAGTAGTTATGTTAAAACATACATATATTTATATTAAAGACATGATTTCTTCATAACAGAGGGAAGTTTATCCAGTTCTTGGAATGAAAAGTATAATTCTCTGCAGAAAACACCAATTTGGAAAAGCAAGAATGCTGGTTCTGCAGCAGAAATGGTAAGAAGCAATAAAAGACAACTTCAGGATTGGTAAAATACCTTTGAGTGAGTCAAATTTAAGGATTAAAAAATTTGGCTGAGATATAGTTTCATAATCTCTGTATGTTAAAGTATGTCCTTCCCAAGCAGTCTGCGCAGATTGAATATGGGCTGAAAATATGATTTGTAAATGAATGATCAAATTAGATTGCTGACTTTATTGAAGATGTCTCAAGGTCATCTTCTCTTTTTTTGTAATGCAAGTGCTGTGTGAAATGTTTGTACTTTGTCTACAACCTTGATCTTAGGAATTGCTAATTCTGATTAACCATTTGTTTTATCTCATGAAATACCTCACTTCTAATTATGGCTGAGAAGTGCTGTGTAAAGGAAAGGAAGGGAAAATGTCATAATGCTCTTCCATCATTGTGCCTTCTGGGGGGCAGATTTCAATATAAATAAAGGAATGTCAGTGAAATGTCTTTTAGTATTTTGAGGGGTCCCACAGGAGACCTTAAAGAACAAGCTTGGGGTAGAGGAATGGAACGTGATGAGCCCACAGCCTCCAAGGGCATGTGTCTGGTGGCTGGGTTGACCATTCCCTCTCTCTTTTTGAAATACTCCATTTTTTTTTCTTTTTCCTTTGTATCACATTCAAGTCTTTCTTGACTGTTCACAGCCTCCTCTACCTTTCTAAATCATGTGATTTTTGGTTTGCTTTTGCCATCAGTTATAATGCACCCAAAGCCTTGTTTACATCTGTAATGCTATGTGCTCTTTATGCTACACTCTGAAGAGTACATTATATACTGTCTCAATTGCTAGTTAGATCTTCCTCCCATACTCTTCTGGTGTTGCTGCCTTCTATAGCAGTTGCAAGCAGCTTGCCAGCTATCACCTGGTTTTTATTCAAATCATTATCTTTGTGAACCTTTTGTTTATTGGAAGGGAAACATTATGTTTGAAAACTATCGCTTTTGCCTACTCTGCACACAGTCAAAACACCAGAGCAGCATCCAGTAGTGCATTAAGCAGTATGACTAATATCTGTCATATGTAACTTGTTCTGTCAGCTTCTCCCTGTAGACAAAGAGAAGGTATTTATTTTGCTAGGGTTGATGCAGATATATATACACGCATGTTGCTATGTGTTCATGCTAGAGGACATAAGAGGACTAGAGCTTTGTGATGGCCCTTAGCTCCTGCAGAGGGTCATGTCACAGCTTTCAGGTGTTCCCCAGGAATGCTCGTCTTCTCACAGAAACAAGCCTTACTGGTAACTTAGAAGATCACATATGCTGAAGAATCAAAGTCAGTAGGAATAACATTTGTGTGAAAACTCTTGTCAATCTTTAGTATGCTAGTTGTAGGTATTAAAAGTAAGGAGCTGAACTTTGAATGCAGCTCAGTATTCTGTAGAAAGCTGGAAGAAGGGTCAGAGGGTAGTCTCACGTCTTAGCAGTGGCCCATGTTGCTGAGATGTGATGTAGTCATTTGTACTCATTTGAGTTCCCTGAACACTGCAAGTTTTGCAGATCTGTTGTACTCTTGGTTGAAAAATCTTTCCAAATATGCCTGACCTATTTAGCTCATGAGGATGATACCTCTTTGCCATGCTTGATATTTTATTCTTGTGTGAGGCACTGGCAGTCCAGACTGATGAAACACTGTCATCGTTTTGGGTAGTTCCTTGGAATAGAATTTGGCAGCTTCTGTTGAGGGTTGTAAAATAGTTCTCTTGATCTAGATCATAGCCTTAGCATGAGGTTGAAGGAACTCTAAGTTTTGTTTAGATTGTTTTTGCATTTGTGTTCCTGTGTTGCTTTTTATCTCGTGTGATTTCAGAAAACCAAGAAGAACTATGTAGACATTTAGGAGAAAAATACGTTCTGGAACCAGCATCTCAAATGTCAAGACTAAAATAAATTTGTTCAACCTGGCTTTTCATCCTGTGGGCAGAATGCTGTGATGAACAAGTCCCAGAGTTCTTCACTGGAAGAGTTTTTATTATTGGAACAATATTTATTGTTTTCTTGCCCAGAAGTTAGTATAGTTCTGACCTCTTCTAGGGTGATGGTTTGTCAGGGATGGCAGAGATGTTATAAAAAAACCCCATAAAGACATTGTGATTGAAATTTAAAATTGTTCTTAAGGTTAGTGGTTTGGAAAATGTAAAGAAAAGAACCTGATTTATGTAGGTGAAGAGAGAAAAACAACATCCATAACAATTAATATGATAAACTAATTACTCTGTTAATTTGATGTGGGCACCATTTAGTTACCTTCCTCTTCTCAGTGTATGTCTCTTTCCTGGTTTGTAACATCTACAAGGAATGGATGTTCTCTTTTGTGTGCTTAATGTGCTTAGGTGTCTAGTACATACATAGCACTACTGTTGCTGAAACAGACTTATGTAGCTGTATTTATAAAATACATATAATTTAGAGAAGAAAGGTGCATTTTCCTGGAAAGCTCTAGCTGTTCTCATGGCATGGGACAGACAGATTTTTTTTTGCTACCACTGGTGAATTTAACAGAGAACATCTTTTTTCGGATAGATACTGTAATCAGTCACAAACTTATTAAACATCTTTCTTATGGGTAGATGCTTATTAGTGAAATTTTATTTTATTTTATTGATTTATTTTGTTTCTAACTCTTACTAAAGCTTGTATTTATCATCAGTATTCTTCACATTATGTAACAGATGACATGCCCAGATCGAATTGTAGTGTTTTCACCGTCTGTACTGAAAGAAGTGAAATCTGCATTTGTTCTGCCTTTACTCATCACCTTTGTAAATAGTTGGAAGTACAAGGAATGCTACAGGGTGCAGTACTGCAAAGGAGACACATTTTTTAGCCATGGCTAGCTCCTGTTTTGGGCCACAAAGTCTTCATGGAAGGAAAAGCAGCTGCTTACTAAAGCCAGTCATAGGTTACACTTTTATCCTCGTTGAAATACAAGTTTTTTTGTCAAAGGGTAAAATGTTGAGGAATAACTAAATGGAAATGTTTTTTTTCGTGACACACATTTGCAGTATGGTTTCTTGCGTTCAGTCAGCCTTCTAATTCTCTTTGAGCCATAACATCTTAGCACACAAGTCAATTTTAGTTAGCATAAATTCTAAATTCTTCTCTCTTCTGATATTTTTCACATAACTTATTCAAGCTTTAGTTTCTTCAGACTTCACCTTCTTGGCAGTTTGCAGTGTAGACACTTCCAGTAAGTTAAAAAACAACAAGCCCACAACACTTTATTAGACTTAAAAGAAATCCTTTCAAAAAAATTATATCCAGCTAATGTTTTTACTGAGAACATACCAGACCAAATACGCGGTTTGAATAAGCTTTTTTTTTTTGACCCAGAATTTAGAACAAACTGTTTAACAGATGTGCTTATAATCAAAGCAAGCTCAGATACACAAGTGTTTAGACACTTAACTCCTCTGGAAAGAAGTGAGAGTTAGGTTGTAAATACTTCTGTGGAACTGGGCCAGCAGTATAGTAATGGGTTATAGTTAGCACTGGAAAGCTTGGAATCTTACATTCCTTCTTCTTCTCTCAGCCCTTAGATCTTTAACTGCTAGGAGGCACTATTTATTGTGTACCATGTGCCTTAAAACCAGTAGGTGGCAAGAGAAAAGGCATTTCATTTCTCTCACTGTGAATTCTGTGTGTGAACAGAGAAATCAGATTACTTTTCTTGTAATTCATTCTTAATTTTGATACATGCAGCCCTTCACAAACTCAAAATGGAGTCAACTCTTCTGTGAAGAAGATGACAGGCAAATAAACATAAGGTCACCCAAAAGAAATCAGAACTTTGTGATGGTTCTACAGTTATGTACATGTACGCAGATATTTTTACCACATAGGGCAGCAAGCCTATCTGTGTTAGTTGAAAATCAGAATATATTTGCTTCTCAAGTTGCATTATCAGTTTATGGATATCTTGTGAGGAAAGATGTTGCTAAGAGTGAGCCACAATTCAAAACGGATTTGTACTTTTCTTCCCACAAGTGCGTTCCTCAGTTTGAGAGTACCTGTTCTTTTTGATCCTGAACATAAGCATACAGTGCTAAGGATTCCAGACTAATTGCCCATCTTGCTCCCACAAACAGTTGTATCCTGTAGTCTGCATAAACTCACTCATCTTTAGTTAAAAACTGTCTACATCTTTTGCACCTGACTGCATCATTTAGAAGGCTGCTGTAAAACGAATGTATTTCAACAGTTCGGAACTTGCGATAGATTTGTAGCCTAAATGGATTCATGGCCATCTGTTACCTTATTGATCCTCTAATGATAATGTCTTCCAATTCAAACAGCTTTTTTTCCCCTACTTTTCCACTTGTCTGTCTGCTTTTTCATGCTGTATTAAGGATAGCCATTATTTTTCCCAGCCTTCGTTCACTGTGTTAGACAGGGCAACATCTCTTAGTCCCAGAGAATTGGCTGTTTAGTACCTTTGTCTTTCAGATCACTTCTCTATACCTTCACCTTATAAGCCTGAATTTGACACACTTAAAAAATACTATTTGAATACTGGTCTTATTTGCATTCTGAACTGTACCGTGCAGCATCAAATGGGGAAGACTTAGAGATGAGGGCCATGACATTTCTCTTTATTCATAATTTCTAAATGGTAGAAAGGCCTGGATAATGCTGTATGGCTGACTGGTTTGTACTTGAGGTCCAGGGGTTGCTAGATAAACATGTGAGGGGCTGCAGCTGCTGTAGCTCACAGATCTTGCTGTCCTGCTGGGCTTTGTCTCTTGGAGTTCCAGTGGGAGAAGGGGGACCTGTATCTAGAATAGTGATTGCACGCAGTAGGAGCCAGCAAGGGCCTCCCTTATGCTTTATCCTATTATTGGTGCTACTAAAGGTCAAACGGCTTTTGAGCATTTGGGGAAGGTGAACAACTGATTATGGCATTGCTGCTCAGTTAAACTAATATTCTCAAAAGCTGTAATTTTGCTGCAGATATGTTTTTCTGTCTGTCAGTAAAACAGCCAACCCTGGAACATAAGTATGGAATTAGTTTTCTACAGTCTTGTTTATATGCATGTCTGTGTATTATGCATGTAACCCAAGACAGTGTCTTTTCTGCAATTTATAAAATAGCTTTCAAATGAAGTCAAAACTTGCTTATGTCTGTGCTAGTTTCTTTTGCAGGTACTGCTCAAAGCTTTGGCTGCGTCACATTTCTGTGCTAGCTTTATGCTCAGGTTAAGAAGAGCTAGCAAAAGTAAAAACACTACTGCAGATGAGGCAGTTGGTGTTGCTGGTATCAGCCACATCATCACATACGCTCATTAGAGACCATGTTCAGTGGTGCCTCCTGAAGTCTGTGTGTACTTTAGTGCCATGCTGCTCTTACCAATAATGCAGTTCCAGTGTTGGAAAATGTTTGTGTTAGAAGAGATATGTGTATGGAGATAATTTGCTGTATTGATCCTGCTAAAGTTTTTATCTGTTCAGTAGATGCATTGCTGATATAATGCAGTCAGGATTATTACAGATCTGCAACAAAACATTGTCATGAAATAGTATGTGTAATGAAAATGTAACAGAATGTAGTGTAATTATTTGAGTGTTTAACAATGTTAGACTATGTTTAACTGTTTCTTTTATCTTACTATATAGAAGTTTAATACAACAATGCCAACACCAGACAAGAAAGCATCACAGAAGATTGGTTTACGGCTTCGTAACCTGCTCAAACTTCCCAAAGCTCACAAGTGGTGCATATACGAATGGTTCTATTCAAATATAGATAAGTATGTTTGATTTATATCATTCTCTCTTAATAGTATAGAATCAAGTCATTTTCTGACCTTGAGCTGCAAATTTCCATATAGTGGTTAGATACTTCAAAGTTTATTCTTCAAGTATTAGTTATTGAAAATTGTCATTGTTTTGTTACTTGGGATTTTTATTTGTTGTTGTTTTAATAATGAGCAACCTACTTGGGTGGTCTTCTATGGAGGGCCTTCCTTCATGGAAATAATTTTCTTTTTATCACCTCTGCCTCTACCCTATACAAGATTTTATTCATAATGTTTTTAGCATCTTAGGCTGAAGGTACCAGAACGCTTGGACTTTTTTCAACCCTTGGATCAATGTTATACACGGGGGATGGGAAGGAGACTGCTGCTTCATAAGGTGCTGCTTCCCTAAAAGATGTAAACATTGATTTTGGATATTTTTATCTCCATCATCCTTTTTTTGTTGTGATCTCTAACAGAGTTTTGGTTTGTGACTATTCAAGCAATAGATGGCGATTTGTCCCTCGGAGTCTTTGGCACTTGTTCTCTTAACACCACTAGCAAAATGGTGTCGGTTGTTTAAAAGATCCATTTTATTTTAGTCCCTAATCATAAAAACCTAAAAATCCTAAAATGTAAAAGTTATTATTGATGAATGGAGTCTTAAAATCTACACCGATTGACTAACAGATGAAACACTAGTATGCAATGTTTTAAAGAATAGCCTCAGAGTTATCAAGCATTCTTTTCTGGAATTCATTCGTAGCAAAATAATTACTGTTTTTCATTCCTATTTTAATCATGATTGCTGGGCTGTTTTCCTTAACTGAGAAGGCAGTCATAGCAACAGAAAAATGTTTTAGGATATGTTCACCACAAGTAGAAAAATTACATGTCCATTTCAGTTACTTTTAAATTCATCAACTGTAGGATTTAATTCCTTTGAAAGAGGAATTTGTGTTTTACATGCTTTTTTTCCCTCCTTATTTGAGGAAAAAACAACCTCCCCACTTCTCCCCCCCAAAAAAACCCAAACCCTATTTATTCCTAGTACTAATTTTAATATGACATGTATAAATAATTATGATTTTTACAACAGTCCAAGAACTTTGAGACAATTATTTATTCTCCAGTAATTGTCTGTGGAATTTTAAGTCTGTCAGTAGATTAGAATTTGAGTTTAGCAGGTAATTGGTAAATTTCAAAGAGGTTTTCACAATGTATGCTTTAATGCTAAGTAAGATGTAATCATGTTAAGATATTATAATATAGTTTACTAAGAAACTACATATCTTTGGAAGAAAAATTTTGTATGTGGTTCTGAGTAATACTTGATCTAGACTTAACAAGAAAAAGTTTAAAGCATAGAGCTATCAACTGAAAAAATATGGCTCGCTGTACAAGTCTCAGAATATTTTAATCAAATTGTCTCATCCAAAATTCAAATCCTCAATTTAAATGACATGTCTATTATTAAGTTTTTTAAATGTTTTCATCTCTATGGCTATCATTTGTGGTAATTAGATTAAGGAAGCTGTTTCAGCTGGATTCTTTCTATGCTGCTGCAGAGGACAATCCTGTTGACTTCTGACACACACAGACTTCTAAGGAGCTACTTACCACTACAGTGATCGTAGGTGCTCAGAACCAGAAGCAGCTGTAGCTTTCTTATACCATTTCCCAGAGCTTCCAACCTTGTGGATGCTGTGGATTTACATTTTCTCTGCTTAGGGACAGGTGATAGTAAAAACAATCAAATACAGATTCTCTTTCCCAAACCAGTTGTTACTTGTGCAAATATCTTACGTTAGCAACAGTAAAACTCTTTTATACACCTCTTTGTCTGTTTCCTGAGCCTCGCTGATCATTCTTTGTGGTTTCCTTTTCACTTTCATGCCACAGCTGCAGGTCCTCCTACTGCAGAGAGAAAATACTCTCTTCCATTCTTGCCTGGGTCCCCATATCTCCATGCACCTTTCCTCTTTACCGCCAACCCACACTCTCACTTGCAAGCACTGTGGCTTCCAAGATCCTCTTTGTTCTGTGCTTGAGGATATTCCCCTCTAAATTCCAGCACCCTGCAGAGTGGAGAAAAGTGGCTTTATCTAGGCTGCAGTTATTCTTTTGTTCTCAGCGGGTGAGATCTATTTCAGTGGTACGTAGTCTTTAATGATTAACCTGCTATTAGATGGGTATTGCAATTGCTGCTCCCTTGTCTCTTCAGCCCAAGAAAGATGTGGTACTACAAAGTAAAAGGCAGTCATAAAACATAGAGATATAGACAGATCATAGCATCAAAGAGAAATTCATAAGTTGTGTAGGTAGGTTATCTGAACTGTCACTTCTGTAATATTGATCCTCTGCTTCATCATGGAGTCATGGTATGATACAATAAAAGTCCCAATGTATAGCTGTGGAGAATGACAGGTTGGCTCAGTTTCCTGTATTTTGGAACCGTCTGTTGAGAATCTGGGTTATAATTGAATGAATTTATGAAAAAGGTACTGTCTTTCTCAATATCACTGAGAAATTGCTGAGTGTCATATATCCCAGTATTTCTCTTCCTCTGTTTTCAATACCTCACCATAACTTTATGGTTTCCTTCAGCATGTTGCAGTATCCTCATTGCACGGCACTGCCTTTGCTGAAGTTTCATTTGGTGTCTTTATATACATTCCAAAACAGGAAGAATGCATGTTTCCCCATAGTAATAGGAGAGGAACATATTTAAATGTGACTGATAGTAAGGCTCAAGTAGAATAATACTCCTGGAAACTTTGTCTTTGTTTTCGGTTGTATTTATTTCAGGTTAAATTTGTCCCTTGGAGTGTTTTGTTTATACAACTAATTTATACTTCATGTTTTCAATGTACTACTTATAATAGATGGGGTTTGGAATCTCACGACAAAAGTTGATTAAGTGTAGTTAACAGAGGACAATTATGTTTCAACAGACCTCTGTTTGAAGGCGATAATGACTTCTGTGTATGCCTGAAAGAATCTTTTCCAAATTTGAAAACCAGAAAACTGACAAGAGTAGAATGGGGGAAAATCAGACGATTAATGGGAAAACCACGGAGGTAATTTATTTCTTTCTTTCTTTTCAGCTAATAACTACATGTAGTTTCGATGTTACTGTAATTGTTCCTTTTGAAGTACTTTTGCATACAGACAGTAAAGCAAAATAATAGATCTCTGAGCACACACCCCGCTCTCCCACATACCATGTTTCATATGTGCATGTGTACAGTCCATGTAGTTCTCATGAGCCTGTACTTGAAATGTTCTCTTACCGCTCTGGATAACTTAAGTGTCCAAGCTAGGATATGTTTAAATTATTATTGTATCTTCTAGGCTGCAGTGCTTCCTGACATAGAAGACAGGCCAGTTTTTCAAGATTTTCCTTTTTCCTGGCTATAACTAGCTCTTCATGAGGAAAACAAGTGCACATTTTCATCTATTTTACTATTTTTAATATCATTTTATAGATCATCAACTTTTCCTGGTTTGGCTGCCAAAATGAAGAGAGGAGATAGTCATGCATGGAACAGTGTACATTGTATAGAATGAAGCCAGAATTTAATGCAGGGCATAGTTTTTTCTCTAATTTAGAATTCTCCATTCTTAAACCTACTGATTTCAGTTCAGCCTTTTCACAGAATCTTAGCCTAATACAATTTAACCTAAAGAAGAAAAGTCTTAGGAAGGATCTCATCTCTGTGTAGAAATATCTGAAGGTAAGGCATAGAGAAGATGAGGCCAGGCTTTTTTCAGCATTGTCTGGAGATAGGATGTGGCAATGGGCAAGAGCTGAAATGCAGGAGTTCAGTCTTTACATAAGGAAAGACTTCTTCTTACTGCGAGGGTGACTGAGCACTAGCACAGGTTGTCGAGAGAGATGACAGGATCTCTCTCCTTAGAGATACTTGAAGAGTGTCTGGACATGTCCTGGGCAGCCCCCTGCATGTGTCTCTGCTGGACAGAGTTGGAGCAGGAGACCCTCCCAAACTCAATCATCCTGTCATTGTGTAAGATCAGGAGACAAATGTGTAAGTAGTGTTGCAGAAATAAAAGACTGGTTTGTTTATGAAAATACAAACACTAAAGCACTGAATCCATTTAGTGGATCACTGTACTGAGTCGGATTATACTTTGGCTGAGGGAGGCTATTTCATCTCCTGTACTTATAAACAGCTTTACAAAACTTAAAAATTGCCAGTCAAGGGAAAGCAGCAGAGCCAGCTTTGAGATAGGTCCTTTTGGAAAAGCATTCATATCATTTGAGCTTAACTGAGTTAGCGTTTCATTCCTTTTATCATCATGCTTCCCACTGAGAGGAAAATGGTGTATCTAGAGGTTATATCATGACTTATTCATTTGACTTTTGCCAAAAAGTGGGTACCAGTATAAAAGATCAGCTTGCTTCATTCAGCAGTCTGGTGGACCAAAGATGAAACTGCTTGCTTTCTTTTTTGGGAGTGAGCTTGATTTGGGGTTTTTTGTTAAGTTACTTTTTAAGAAAACTGATTCATGCCTAAGAAACCACAGGTCTAAATAGGCAGAAGTTTGTTTTCTCTGAATTCTGAAGTACAAATATTTGACTGAATATTGTCTCGTTTTGTTTGTTAACCAAAACTTTGAGTTCTTGCTTTTTATCAACATAAAACAAGCATTCCTGTTCGTGTTTCATTTCTTTAATCATTAAATATTGATAGTCTTTTTCAATATGCCCATAGTGGCCTTCTGCCTTAACAGTTCTAGCAGATTTTAAATTATTCTAAACCATTTGAATAATTTGGAACCTTTTTCAAGGTAATTTTCGTCTGCCTGTAGAGCAAAGTCGGTTTTATGCATCACTATTCTGTCTGTCCTCATCATATGCCAGTAAACTAAATATCATGTCAATACTGCTATGTTCCCATGAAGGAATTAAAACTAAGACATTTTGCATCCACAGTGTTGATGGCGGAGGATGGTAGTGTCTGTGTGAGAGCTGTGCACATGGTCATCGTCTCTTTCTTTTTTTAATTTGTTTTAAATATATTGTAATATTTTCTTATGTCTGCTGCTACACTAAATGTCCTATCACACCATCAACAGTGGGGTTGATTGGCACAACAGTATTCTTCATGGGAGCCTGCAAAGCTTGTAAGATTCCGCTAGACTGTGGGGAAAGATATGCTCCAAGAAAAGGAAGAGGTAATAGTTAGTCTTGTGTACTCTGTATAAACTTCATTGGGTTGTGAAATAGCAATGGATATTAAATTAAGTTCAGATATGCTTGTCCTACCACTATATGATGGTGATGATTCCTCTGTTCAAGTTCTCATTACTGAGGTAGAAACCGAAAAGAAAGAGGTTACAATGTGATCTGTACCATAGTTTTAACTTTTTTTTTTTTTCATAGGAATGGCACAAAAATGGGATAACCTTTATTAAATGCATATGGGGGATGTGGGGTTGGAGATTTCCTGTAACAGAAACCAAGAAATACATTGCAAGTACTTTCTACATCCATGACCTACAGCATTGGGAACAGAGACTTTAAGAATGTCTGAGCTAGCAGTAAAACTGTAGTTGCTATTGTAGGGAGCTTCCAAGGTCAGTGATTAGTATATCAGCATTTGAATTTGTATTTCTAAGAGCATGGGTCAAAGAACATCAGGCGATAACGGATGTTCCTGATGCAAGAACCTGGAAGTGATTAGAAGAACTAATATTAAAGTCTATATTGCGTTGGGTTTTTTTTTTCCCTCCTCCCCATTTTTTTTTATCTTGCTGTAATTAGTTACTCCAGTCAATGGAATTGGAAAGCTCTGACCTGCATTTATGCTACTTCATATTCCCAGCCCATTTCACACTTACTCCTTTCAGCAGTAAATATGAAGCAAATGGCATCTTTAAATGAGA
>WYDI02000998.1:0-26717 GCA_009867235.2 Psittacus erithacus
GGGTTTAGATTTTTGATTTCTTTTCTTGGGGGTGCAGGGGGTGGGGGTGGGGGGAAGGGCATGCGGGGGTTAGGTTTGTTGTTTGGGGTTTTTTTTTTGATGTTTTGGTTGTTGGTTTGTTGGGGGTTTTTGGTGGGGTTTTTTTTTTGTTTTGGTTTGGTTTTTTTCTTCAAAAATTGTTCTGTGTGTTTGTACAACTGCAAATAATTCCAGGGTCTTCTGCATGTCTCAGTGCAACACACCATACTGAGAAAGTATAATGCAGCCAGGACCCATCAAATATGCAACTCCGAGTCTGTAATTGAACTTATTAGCAGACATTTTGCTTGGGAAGGTATGAAAACTAAACGGCAGTTGGAGCTGTAAACTCCAGATCTTAATCAGTACAAAAAGTAAAAGCTATTACAGGCCTAAAGCAGAGAATAGTGATAATGTGGTATCTGGGGCTGAGCATGCTTGATGGCTCAGCCAGGGTGCCAGCACCCACAGCTCATAGAGATTGGTGGGACACACATCACTGAGGGGGACTTACTGGCAGCATTTCTGAGCTAAACACCTTGTTTTAGCAAAGCAATGGGAGCAGAGTGTGATCATTACAACATGAGAGCTCCTTGGAGAGGAATGACTGACCCTGAAAAGATGGTTTCTACCCTGAGGGACCTGTTTCTCTTATCAAACCTGTCCTGATATGTCTATTCTACTCTCAAAATCAGTGTGCTCTACTGAGAGGGAGGAACGTTTGATAATACAGTGTGGGTTCGGGACCTTTCTCCTGCCCCAGAGCTGGCAGGCCAGCGGCTCTGAGTTTACCTTTTAATTACACTTTCTTCTGCTATCTCCCTCCACAGTTGCCTCTCTAAATCCATTTTAGCCACTGGGCTGGAAGATACAGCCATTTAAGCATGTGATGGGGTATGTGCCCTTCAGAAATGAAGGAGCTGGGATGCTTCAAAGTAGCCTTGGTTCTGGTGCATGATGAGCAACCAGAACATTTCTATTCTTCTTACCTGAAAAAGGAGCAACGTCAAGAAGGATTTTATTTATTTACAATTTTAAAGTATGCTGTAGAAACATGACAAACATACCTGAAACGATCTAGTCTGATAAACCAATCCCTGAGGAAAACCAAACAAACAAAAACACAACAAAAAAGCCCAACAGACAAACAGCGATTTGACAAGATGAAGTGGGGATGCACTTAGCCTTGGCTATCTAGACCTCATTACTCAGGCATAAGGCAGGTCTTTTTATCTTTAGCCTTTTTTGTTTCTTTGTTTGTGAGGGTTTTGTTTGCTTGTTTTGAGGAGTGTTTGGGGCTTTTTGTTTTTGCTACTCATGAACGGAATTACACAAAGTTTTTGGCAAGAACAGACAGCGTCTGGCCTCATGGGCTGAAGTGGAGAGGTGGAACTGGGGAACAGGGATAGGAGAAAATATTTGAATAATGACTCATGACAAGGGCTTTGTTTGCTTAAACAACCAAAACCCCTCAAAACCTTAAAAATTAAAGACCAAATTTTTACCGTCAAAGCCGAGCTGGATGCGCAGACCTTATTTCACCAAAACAAACCAAAAAAGCCTCGAACTCTAGCACACCTGAAAGAAGAATTATGGCAAAAAGTAAGACCCAAATCCTGCAGCTTGGCACGAAGTAAACATCTGTCAATCAAAGCACAACCAAGCACTTAATTCATTGGAAACAGCTGTATCCCCAGCACCAGCGGGTCACCTGGGCCGGTTCTAACGCGATATCCAAGCTGGGGGAGATTAAAACAAAATACCCCTGGAGAAGTAAGGGCTCCACGGGGAGAGTCGGGGGTGAGGCCGCACCGGGCTCTGTGGCCACCGCGGCGTGGGGCGGCGCGTCCCGCGGAGCAGCGTGGATCCCAGCAATCCCTCCCCGCTGCCGCTGCGGCCCCGGAGGGCGGGGGGCGGGCAGAACTAGGCTCGCCTCTCCTCTGCTGTGGAGGGCGGGGGAGAGCGAGGCCGGGGGGGGTGTTTCTGGTTTTGTTTTGAAGCCGGGTGCGCTGCCAACGCGCAGACCCCGGCGGACGGGGGCAAAGTCCCGGAGCGGGCGGTAGCGGTCGGCTCTCTCCATCCTCCTGCCGCTCCGCGGGTGCGCGGACAACGCTGCGCGGGGTGCCGTGCACTGAGCCGAACTTTCTCGCCCGCCCGCCCGCCGGCCTCAGCATGAACCAGACGGCCGGGGTGACCAACAACGTCCGCTGTTCCAGCGGCAAGGGGCCCAAGGTAAGAACGGCCGCGGGGTGCCGCGGGAGCGCGGCTCGGTGGGGTGCCTTGCGGTGGGGCTGCCCGGCTTCCCCCCTCCACTGCTTCCGAACCGTAAACCTGTAGCTGAGAGCGTGCCCTCGCCCCGGGCAGGAACCCCTGCGCTGCCATCACTTGGCGAAGTTGAGCATCACTCCGTGGCCCACCGGGCTCTGGAACCCCGGGCTTCGGGCGGACAGGCACCGCGCCCCGCCGCGCCCAGGGCAACGTGTTCGGGCTGCGGCTCGGGAGTGCCCAACAGGGTCCCTGGACTCAGGGTGCTCCAGCCTCGCAGCCGTAAGTGCTGGAGGGGTCCGAACTCTCACCCCTGCTTCAGAAAGGGTTAAAATGATTCGAAGATAAGGATTTGTGCTGGTGTGTAACGTGGGATCAGGTATATCTTTATCTGCTGCTTTTGCTTCTTCCCACGGGGTGTTTGCATAGCCTGAATTAAAAAAATTAGCTGGAATAAAACACCTCATTGTGCACTCTGCTGAATTCAACCGAAATGAATTGCGTACTTGCACCTGGTCCAGATCAAATGTGCATTAACCTTTTGTTGGTAGTAATGAACATGGTCCTTGTCTGCCTTTACAGCGCTGATGCACTGCGCTATAAACTAGTGTTGTGTAGGTGTATGTGCCCTCTTGTAGGCAATTCTGTTGATGCTGTTCTTCTGCAACTCTTTGAAGTGTTTTTCAGTGTTTATGTTTCTGTTTTATGGTGGATTTTTTTTCCACCCCAAAGATTTCAAGTGGCTTTTTGAGGCTATCACTTTGTAAAGAGACAGGCTTCTGTATTAGCTAATGAGATGCACCTTAAAGAAATGCAGAATTTACCTTTCACCAGAAATGGTGCTGTGCTAACTTCTCTTTTTATTTCATCTCTTAATATTGGCTTCCTGTTCCATCTTCTACACTTGATGTAGTGTCGTTGTTCGAGATACTGGTGCTCTGCTCACCTGATTGGGTACTTCATGTCTGGTCAGCGGAGTCCTCCTTCTACAAACTCTTAGGCATGCAGATTTATCTTCTACCTCTCCTTCTGTAAAGTGAATACAGTTATATCTCCTTTTCTCGTATGATTAGTGGGTTTAATCCTGAAAAGATCATAAGACTATGTGAGTATTAAAAGATGCGACATGATGAGGGCTGTGGAGGTACACAAACAGATTAGATGACTCTCCTGAAATGATTTACTTAGCTCCATGACTAATCGTGTATTTGAAGTTGAATATATGCATAAGCTCTTTGCATAGTTCAGGGGCCTTAAATTGAAGGTTCACTGTGGATATTTTCTCTAATTTCAACATTGGGCCTCCTTTCCTTGCACTTTCTGGTTCTCTTTGACTTTTGGGTAGAAAAGCTAAGGTTATTGCGTATCAGTAAGAATTGTATCAAGCTGCTGACCTGACACTTTAATGCAGAAGGAAGAGCTGGGACTCAAATGTGGATACTCTTAGCACGTGATAATTAATGCATTTGTATGTGTCTTGAAGGCATCTTCATCTTATTTTCAAATGCTGTAGGATGTGGATATTTTTTCCATTGGAAATAAATATTTTTTTTTCGAGTCAGAACATTGACTGGATTGATGGTTTCAGGTTTTTAATTAAAACACAGAAGGCTCCATGCATGACTGACTGATTCAGTTGCAAGGAAACCTTGCAGAGTTCAGAAATGAGAGTGCATAAAACAGAAGTGTTGCAAGTGACAGCTTTCTACAAGTGTTGTGGAAATTAGTAGCTTAATAGAGAAGGACTATTTAATATTAGAGCAGAGGAAGAAACGAGGAGAAATGTGCCCATACCTCCTTTACTCACCTTGTCCCAGCCACCCAGTCAGCACATGACCGTAACAACATGATGGGTTGTCCTTTACCTGTCACAGGCTGTGTAAAGACTATGAGGGAATGAGAGAAAAGGAGGAGTATAGCAGGAACTTGCAGAAGAGCTGAAAGTTTATGGTGGGAAAGAGGCAGCCATGGGTGATGGCTGGGGTATTTGCAAATGGGAGCAGATTGTGCAAATAATGCAGGGCAGAAATCCATTGTAAAGCAAACACTGTTGTTTCCACTGCTCATGAAAAAAACAAAAACTTGTTAGTGTGTGTTGGGCTTTCCCCCCCCAAAAAAAAAAAATGTAAGTCTTCACATTGCGTCAACTCAAAAAAGCTGCAAATGCCAATTCACTGGGGCAAGGTCATTCATTCCTTCCTGGCTTCACGCCGAGATTTCCTCTTGCTAGGCAATGGGCACTTAGACTTCAAATTTCCTTTGCAAGATTTACAGCTTTGCACAGTTGTGATAAGCAAAGGAGGTAACACTTTAAAGGTGGGATACGATTAAAGTCCTTAAGTAGATAGGTTGATTGTAATTCCAAACTCTAGTAACATATGCCCACTAAAATATGTTGGGTTCGGTTTTTTTTTGACATTTCTATGTAGTGCTTTTTATCTGGTTTTAACCAAGATCTAGCTCTAAGCCACTTGAGTGCTATTGAAAGATTGTGATGTATAGCTGGAGAACTATTTTTGCGACATAGTTTGTGTGCATACAGCTTCTAATGCTCTTTTTTTCCTGTCTGTGACTAATCCTGTTGCCTTTCGTAAGACAATTTGTAGGAGGAAGGCAAGAGGATTCGCCCCAATATTGTAATGAAGTTTTGTCATAGGAACATTTCTGATGTGTTCAGGTGGTTGGGGTGGTGAGCCCTACAGCTGCTGAGAGTCTGTATGAAACCAAGCACCTCTCTTGTGTGGGCTGGGAGCGGGCTTTGGCTCCAATTACGGAAGTGCATATTATTGGAAAGATATTCAGATTCTGGTATAAGAATTCGAGGTTCAGTTCCGAGCTGTAACATTTTGACAGACTTCTTGAAGGAATTAATGAGGGCTAACTCCATATGGGGACTTAGGCTTTTCAACACTGCATGTTGCAAATCCTGGCTTTTGGCTTTTATTCAGCAGTCCAAAGAGCCATGCCAGCCAATGGAAGGCACAGAAATTGTGTTTTAAATGTAACTTGTGTTCTTAGATTAGGGCCAAGGAAGATGCTGTGAGAGGGCGCTTTGTTTCGTGTTGGAGCTCCCAATTTCATCTATCTTGAGGGAGGAAAATCCACAGAAAACTTCAGTTGTTCCTAAAGAAAGAAATTAGTTCTATTTGGGATCCTCCATGTGAGTACAGTGAGCAAGGAGGTATCTCATGGAGCAGGATTTGTGGATCTGGTGTCCTAAGTGTGATGAGGATTCGGAGACCCACTGGCTCCTGTCCTTTGGGGGACTGCCATGTCCATCAGAAGACAGGCTGCTCCACAGCAGGAGGCCTCCTATCTCTTCTTTTGGAGAGAGACCAGTGCAGAGCACAGGGCTGTTCTTTGGAGTAGGGAAGACAGAAAGCCATAGTGTCTCCTGGGGAGAGTGGGGTGCACAGTCTCATTATTTTATATGAAAACGGAGTTAGCCAAACCAGTGGCTGACATGCACAATCTGGAAGGTAACGATCCGAACCCCCAGCATTGTACTGCAGCCTCAGCTGCGCATTAGCGCACACTGGTTGGCACAACACTGCTGCTGGTTCAATCTCTTTTGACTTCTCCCTGACCATATTTTTGAATGACTATAATGTGTGGTTTTGTGTGGAGCTCACTCTTGGAGATGGTCAGTGTCTGTCTTCTGCATCAGGTCACCTAACCCTGAGACCCGTTGTGCTGTGAGATGTCAGTGCAAGTCCTTTGGCATATGCTTATATGTCCTGATAGTGCCTCACTGATGAGTACCTGAATGGCTTGTGTGTGTTTTGAAGGTAATGCAGTCATTTTATTACCTAAATTGCACTGATGTTTAATTAGACATTTAAATATTTTTTAGCCTTTAACCTCTTCCCAATTCTGATCCTGGTGAGTGAGTAGGAGACCAGTGTTTTCTTGTCTCAACAGGAGTAATGAGAGTCAATCAGTCTGTATGGTAAAATAAAATAACACTGAGTTAAACCTGAACAAATAGTGTGAATTTCCATCATGGATTCCTGTGGTTTACAGGACATATTTTGGGCTATAACAGATACTAAGCAACCACCCTTCCTCTCTCATCTTTAAGTATGCAAGCATTAAGAAAAACTTGTTGAATCAAAGTGTTGAGGTTAGGGCATATGTTTGAATAACTGTAACCTGATTTTTAATCAGTGATAATGAATGCTCAAGGATAACAGCAAATCATTTGGACAGCTTGTTGTGTTGGGGTTTGTTTTTTTTTTTTCCTTTTAAAGTTGAGACAATTGTACTAATTAGCAATATTGGTATGTAAGAAAGTGGGTGTGAAAACAACTCAATGAAGTAATTTGAAGTATTTGTTAAAGTAAAGTACACTCAATTAAGCTGAACTGGAAATAGCGTTTTGATTGCACCCTTGGTTGCTCTCTCATTGTTCTGGAAAGAATAAAATTAAGGTGTAAAAGCAAATTGCTCGTGTGGGGTGTTCCTACAGAAATGAATCTTTGCGGGGAGTTGCCCTGATCTAAAGGGGCAGTGCAGTGTTTATAGCCGTGGTCAACAGGTCAGTAATGTCCTTCTAAGAGGGTACAAGAAAGTTTTTTATACTGGCTTATTCTTTCAACAGTTAATAAGAAATTAGTGCATCCACACTGGATGAATCTAATTTTCTTCTCTCTTACATGAACTATTCCCCTTATGTGAATTGCACTAGTTTCGGTTGAATTACTACTTATTTGTGTTGGTTTAATTGTAGAGAGATTCAATACCTCTAAAGTTATGGCAGTAATAGAGCCACAGAATTTCTAGCACTCTTGGATGCAGAAAATGAAGATAAGGATGCTGTGGTAGCTCCTCTGTATTACTGCTGAAGTGGAAACGAGTCCAGTTTTACTTGCACGTTTTATTTTACTGCGTGTGATAAGTTGCCATGTGTAGGCACAGCTAAGCAGTATATTTTTGAATTGTCCAATTTTAATACACTAGTGGGAATGCAGGGTTGACTTCCACACCTAGTAAGTATTAAAGTAGAACTTGATGTAGCTGCCTGGGCTTTAAAACATTATCACTCAGCTATCTTCAAAATCCAGCCTTGCTTAGAGGGCAGTCCCTTGGAAATTACACTTCCATCTCAAAACATGAACCTTTCAGAGTAGTCCAATACAGCGCTGCAGGGGAGTTCCAGCTGAGATCGAGGCCTAGTCCTGCTGGGTGCTGTAACCCCATCTTTAGACATATATGGCTTAGCCTTCAGAGTGCTGATGGTTTAAGCAAAAAGCTGGGAGAAGGGACAGAGAGTGAAGTAAGGTGCTGAGTGTAAACCAGCAAATCTGCCAAGCTTGACATAATAATAATGATCTCAAATTCTGTGAAAGCTGCAGGCTAGGTAGGGATGGTAGTCTGAAGTTGAGCTTTTTGGCCATGGAAAATGAAGGTAATATTAGCCATTGTTCATTTAAAAGCCTGCTGGCTCATCAGCATGTGCTTCTGACATCCCACCAGCATATCCCTCTCTATGAAGCATGTTTCCTCTTGCCCAGTGTGTCAACAGGAGAAAGCTGTGGGCAAAGGAAGAACAAACTGTAGGCTTGAATCTTCTGTCCATTAGGAAACCAGGTGTCAGTCTGGATCCTTACAGAACAAGATTTTGTTTTGCACATGGAATGGAACCATGTGGTGTTGATTTAAGTCTTTCTTAAAGACTCAAAGACTGTGTGGTGTTGATTTAAGTCTTCTACAAACACCAGTTTGTATAGATTCCCTATCTTCCTTGTCCTTTGTTGGAGATCCTTCACAAAGCAGCTGCAGAGGTAAAACCTGTCAAAACTAGGAATGGTGAAGTCTAAATCAAGGAAAAATTACAGGGAACTTATGGGGAAGTGTTTGAAACTAATTCTTATCACGTTCTCTGTCTTGTAAATTGTAAGTTTTCATTTGACGTTATCTGGTACAGGTGCTGAAGTAGTGAGAGGAGTTTTGCTTCAGTTGATGTAAATGGAAAGAATATTTTAGAAATTTCTAATACCTGAAGTAACACAGCCTTTAGGATTTTAAGAGTAACAGCTGAAGGAACAAGGTCTTGACCAGATCATGTATTATTTCAGACCGTGAAATCTGCTTTCTCTATTATTCGACCTGTAAAGCTGATGGGTTTTGTCAGTTAATTCCAAACATGTTTTCCTGAGTGCTTCTTGGGTCTGTGTGTCAGCTGTCTTGTGAAGTTCCCATTAACAGGAAATTTTGAGGGTTGGTGGCAGGTTCAAGACTGCAAATTTCAGTGGAAAGGTCAAATGTCCCTTTGAAGGGTGGGAAGACAAAAGGAGATGGCCAGGCTGACTTTACAAATGCCCTGAGTGATCAGAAACCTCCTGGTAGGTGTCAAGCTTTCCCTGACTGGGGGGAATCTGACTGCAAGATGCAGCTTGAAGAAAAGCAGGCTCTTCTAGTCCTGGTGTTGATGGAGCATCTTGTGTAGGGTATTTGGGGTGTGAGGGAGCAAAAGGAGCCATGGGCTTTGTACCTTTGTGCAAACACACACCAGCAAGGGTATGCTTAGCCTAGAACAGCTGTTATTTTAAGGTTTTAGGGGGTGCGTGAGGGAGGGGTTAGAGAAGGACCATTCTTCCCTCAGCAGATATTTGCTAGGAGTGTTATGGCAGTGCTGTGTGGAGCTCACTGCGTTTCCAGTGGTGTGTGAGATTTCATTCTCCATATTTCTGCCCTCCAGCATGGGGAGCCATGAGCCCCAAATCTGAATGAGCTCTGGGGACTGGTGATGCCAGAGCCATCCTGCTCCCTGTTTATTTGTGGGTGCTCCTCTTACCTGCCATTTTTCATCTTTAACGAGAGCCAAACGCACCATAAAATTTGATTGAGTGTTTATGCTGACAAAATTAACTAACAGTTGGTGCTTTAAAAACGCAGCTGGAACTCTGAGCGCTGTAACTGGAGACTGCAATGGCTTTTTAACTGGTGTAGGACACAGCAAATGCGTGAGTGCCAATGTCATTCCACAGTAAACCTTTTAATATATTTTTTTTATTGACCAGAACCAATTAATTGATATTTCAAAAAATAAAAATAAAAAATCTTAGCACAGTTAGTGCTTAAACAAAATCATGTTTTCAGGCATTAGATAGCTGGAAGCTCTATCAAAATTGTGTGGTTAATTTATAATACTAAGACCAATGGGGTGATAATCAAATCAGCTTAGCCATTTAAACACTTTAACGCTTAAGTCAAATAATAGATTTATTTTAGCATTTTGATTATTGTGTTTCCCAATAAAATAGATATAGTATCATGCTGTGAATGTTGTGAGGATCACTTGAGGCCACTGTGTCAATGGGAGTACAAAGGACTAGGCTGTAGAAAAGAAGAAAAAGAAAGAGCTTAACTTCAGACTCAATTTTTTATTCACTAGAATGCATTTGGCTTATTTCTATATTAACACTGTTAAGTAAACATAGAAAAGACATTTGCTTTCATTTGTTTAACACCTTTATTTTCATGCAGTTTTCCCATGGCTAGTCTGGAGAGAGTTTGATGTTTATGATATTTACATAAGGCTGGAGGTTTTTATGCTGCTTTTAAAACAAAATAACCAGAATGACCTGCTGGGATTTTTTTAATACTTTTGTTTGTTGTTATTTTTGTTTGTTTGTTTTGGGGGGATGTTTTTTTTTTGTTCTGTTTTTTTATGTGTGAATGAAATACTTTCATTATCAGTTAGCACTGATTAACCACATATTTACCTAGGTATAGGTAGAGTTGATTTGCATTTCATGATGTTGCCAGAAATAAAGTTTAGCTAAAAGACTTGCGCTAGCACTGAAGGGGAATATTCCGGTTCCTGGATTAAGCCCTGAGTTACACTGGGATACTGGCTAAGTGGTTTAGGCTTTACATTTTCACACTGTCACGTTGTTTTTCAATGTCAAATAATGCTGCCATCAAGGAAATGTTTTTCAACCTGCTTTTAACCTCCCAGCGTAAGCATGGTCTTGAGAATTTAATGGGAACTCGCAGCAGTCAGTGGTATTTGCACCTCATCAAGACTGGGACAAATATTCTGCCCATGCTTTAGTTTTTTCTCTTGGTAAAAATAAGGATGAGCACTTCCCTTGCATGAGCTCTTTGGTGGAGAATAGCAGCTTGGTAACCCACTAAGTGGGTTTCTTATCTTCACTGTTGGCCTTCTGTTACTGTGCTTAAAATCTGAGAATTTGGCAGACTTTAGTGTCATTAAGAACATATCTTCCTTTGTAATGAAGAAAAAGAGATTTTGGAGGGACAGAGACGAGAGGAGGTTGTGCATTTCCTAAGCGCCACAAACCTTGTTCCAGAAGATGACCTTGGAGGGAAGTATTCCCAAAGGCAAAAGTTGTGTTTCAAGCAGGGAGCAGGTGGAGAAGAGGGGAGCTTGTCAGTGTTTCAGCTCACTTGAAAGCAATATTGTTAAAATTATAAAACCTTGAATAGTTTAAGAAGAGAGCGTGTACAGCATTCATAGGTGTGGTGATTTCAAGCAGGGAAAATTAAATGCATGGCAGCAAAGCCAAGGCTTGACCTCAGTGAAAGGTTTGGGGTGACAAAGGTGGCAGGTGCCAGGCTACTCTCAGTTCTTCTGGCAGGTTGAAAAGGGGCAGGACATGAACATTTTTAAGTTAACTTACTTGCTTATTTGCAGATGGCATCTAAAATTGGACTATGAGGAAGAGGCTGAAATTATGGCAGTCAGATGTGTGCTGCTGGTAATTTATTGCAGCTCAGGGCAGCAGGTACACCGTATGCCTTTTTCTTTTCTTGAAATATTAATTTATGCTTCTAGGCTTTTGACTTTTCTTAGACTTCACCTTAGCATCCCAGCATCCTAGTGTTTGCAGATTTTTAGTGCAGTTTTTTATACAAGTCAGATTTTGCTCGATAATGACCTCACACAGAGCCTTTGCCACTGCTTGAACTCTGTTCTCCTAAGTGGAAGATCAGATAGTCTTTCATAAGTAACATGTCCAGGAAAGGACCAGCAGCAAGGACTCACATAAGTGTTATTTCTATTGCAGCACTCCATAGGAACTCTAATTGCATATTGAGATTCAATTGAACAAGAGGCTTTCCAGCCAGAGAGCATATTACTGCTTCCTAAAGAACTTATGTTTTAAATTTGTTCATTGGTTTATGGTCATTCCTCAAACTAAGGATTTTATTCTTCACTTTATATTCTTGCTGCTTAGCATTGATTTCTGTATGTGATCCCATTGATTGTCATGGGGTTTCTTTTACGCTACTTAACATGAATCAGGTTTGCACCTGGGGCCCAATGGAAGCATGCAGTACAAGACATTTTTCTTGATACGCTGTGTTGCCTCACTGCTAGTCCTCTTGTCTGACCACCCATAGCACAATTAATCTGCCAGCAGAGGCCACCAAAGCTTTTCAGTCACTTACTCCAAGTTTAGCAACTCTTTATTGTTATAGATCTCTTCTCCAGCAGGTCAGGACAGTCCTTCAATTTCCCAGTCCCTGCTGCTCTCTGCATGCTCTGTACCCCCATATTTTTGATTTGTTCCAATTTTAGTCACTTGAGTTATCTTGATATTGCTAAAATTCCCTAAGGCTGCAACTGTATTACAGAGCATATCTGCACCTTGCCTGTGTCTTTCACTCCTTCATTTAGTGTTCATTCCTGCCTCCTTCCTACACCTGTTCTGCACTTACTGGGAACTGAATATTTCACTTTACAAAGAAGTTAATTTACTTCTGGTGAATAAAACCAGCAGGTTCTCCCTTACTTTAAGTAGTATGGGAAATCTGCTTGTGATTTTTGTTAATCTGTGTGAATTGTTGGCCATAGAGGGCATTTATAGCGTAAAACCATACACTGCCTTGCTGGTTTATCCAACTCTGGGACGCAAAAGGAACTGATTCGGATTGAGCCTTCACACAAACCACTAAAAGGGTGGTGATAGCTCTTAGTCACTGCAATATGGACTTTACAAATGTATTTTAAGTTGCCACTCAGAAACTGCACATAGAATTTCTAGCCATGCATTATCATAACGGATGTATTAGCCAAGGATGAAGGGAAGAAAGAAATTGTTTATGGACCCTCAAACTCTATTTATGGCACTAATTTAAGTATGCGTTAGGGATTTCCCCCCCCCCCTTTTTATCCCCTTTTCTTTTCCGAACAGGAGGGAACTTCAGTGCTTTTTTATGACTTTGATGGAAAGTAATCAATGCTGTGTGCTATCACAGTATTATGATAAAAATGCTTCAGTTAAAACCATCTTTGACAGCAAAATATTCTGAGTGACCTCCAGTGGTTATCCTTCCTCAGGTACTTTCCTGATGTAGCTTCATTATATTTTACAGCATGTATTTTTCACCAGAGAAATTGTGATTCGCAGCCAATATGGACTAGCTAAAAGAGAGGGAGATTATTCTGGTTTTGTTTTAAGCATGGGAGGGATATCCACTTCAAACTTCCAGAAATGTCAGCAGAAGGAACATACTTAAATCTCCTGTGTGGTGATGGAAAAATTACGTCTTGAGCTTTCTCAGTGTAAAGCATAAAGTTTATTGAAGAACCCAGTAATGAAGAGCTATGGTTCCTGGTGCCTAAAATTTTAGTGATTGTATGAAAATGAGGCCTCCAGCACTTTAAATTATAGTTTGTAGAGGAATTACCACAAATGACTTATTCTTTCTTAAAAGCTCCTCTCTTACTTCCCTGTAAGCATTTGTTAGATTTTGATTTTGATATGAAGATCATCCAGAAAGGAAAAAAAAGTTAATACTTTATTCAATAGAATTAAGCTGTCACTTCTGTATTCTCATACTTTGGAAATAGCAATTGAAAGGAGCTAGGAGAAAGCTAGCAAATTACAATGTGGTCCTACCACTCTTGTTCCTAGACTTAGAAGAAGTATTACAGTCTTAGTTAAGTTGCTATGAGCGATGACTGCATTGAATGGAGGAATAGATTTTTTTTTTTTTTTGTAGAAATAGAATGTTTTGCTCTTTGCAGAGGCTGAAGCACACAGATGCACCCCAAAACTAAAATAAGATGATAAAATGTAGGTGTTATCAAAGCAAAGGTGTATGTTTACATTGTGTTGTAGGAAAGGTATCTACTGTCCCATGTGTCATTTGAAAACCACTATGCATGATCTTGTCAGCACCGCATAGTCCAAGTGATAGTATTTGTGAAAAAGGGATTGTTTTGGTGAGTGGGAAAGGGTATACTGGAGTATTACTAAAAAGGCACCTTCTTTCTGATGTATAAATGTGAACGAGTCTTCATATTTTGTCTACATGTTTGAGTGCTGTAACAACGCTCCTAAGCACCACTGCAGCAGCATTCCTAGCATGAAATTTAATTTACTTTCCAAGTTTTCCAATTTAATTTAATACAACAAAAAAGAAAAAAAAAAGCTCAAGTTCATAGCCAGTATTGCTGCAGAGGTGAAAAAACGCCATGAAAATGATGCAGAGGTGTTGACTTGAGCTCTCAGATTAAAACTCTTTCTCTGCACTAACTGGGTAATCAGTATAAAGTGATCCTTGAAAGACAGGACTCAGTTTAAGGATTGAATTTAAAAGCACTGATATTTAGGCATCCAATTTCTTCCATGCATAACCTAGGGGCAGAATTTTTCAGCGTCAGTGCTGTGTGAAGTGTGCCAGGTATCCTGTCTGCTCCTGTTCCACAGGGATATGGATTTCTTGTGGGACTTGGGTTGTGTCTGCCAGCACCAGCAGTATGTCTTGGAGATGCCAGCACATCTCAAATGATGATGGGTATCTTTATTCAGGCAGTGGAATTGGATTGACAATACCTAAGCTCACATTGTAGTCAATGGTGTAGAGTCAGCAGAGTCTAGAGAGTGAAGCTCACTGTAAGATTGCTGTGGAGTTTAGACACCTGGCACTTGTATAAGTACCTAAATGTAAGTATCCCAATCTCACATCCCTCTTGTAGTGTCAGCCTTATCTGCTGTGTTACTAGCTGTCAGTGTGGGTAAGAAAAGCTGGGAAGAATTGTGGTATTAAATTCTTGCCTGTCATTTCCCAAGAGCCAGGACATTTCTTATAGGTGGGGACAGATGGCTGAATACTAGGGTGTAGTCAGCATACCTGAGATTGATTTATCTTTAATAATGCAAGGCATAGTAGTGAGAGCTTGGGGAAAAATGACTGATTTAATTTTCTTAAAATTCAGGTTTCAGAAGAGCATGGGTTATTCTCATCAAGGTAATTGTGGCAGCAGACTTAGGTTGATGTCTGCATTTCAATCTTGACGAATCCTTGGAGAGGCAACCTGTTGTCTGGACCAAGAGAAAAAGGGTGCTTACATGAATTGGAAGATACCTTTTTCCTTTTTATATTTTTTTTTAAAGGTTAGCCCAGCCAAGCCAATCCTTTTGAAATGGGTGAAGAAGGGTTGCAAAAATGCTGGTATCAGTGTGCAGAAGATTTATGAATCTCTGTGCTGAGCAGCAGGCAAATGGAGATAAAGCAGGCAAGGTTAAATCATGCTTTGCCTGTAATTGTGAGCATGATATCAGTGTTGGTGTCTTTGACTGCAAGGTCCTTTGGGAGCTCTGTAAGGCACGGTACAAACATTAGCTGGTCAGCTACTACTTCAGGCTGTGCCTTACTTTGTAAATGTTGCTCTAAATAAATTTAATCAATAATGAGATCTTGTGTTGTAAAATACACTGCTTTCTGCTGATACCATATATTTTCTAGCACAGCAGATTCCTCTCCCCTTACTGTTCTAAGAACTAAAGATGACTTTTTTACTTCAGTGTTCAAAATAAGGCCAAGGCTCATTTACACTCGCGTAACATGGGTTTAATGCTGACGTGATGACATTTCTCTTAGTCCTGTTGTCATAGCCTCAGTAGACTTTATCCAGCATGTGGCTGATGGTAAAGAAAAATCAGCTGTGTCAGTACCGCTAACAGCTCTTGTTATAGTAACAGTCTTAGCATCCCACCCTGTTTTTTTCATATTTAGGAAATTGAATCTAAATTATTTAGAACTTTGAGATAAGCAAATTTTTGGAAGGCTCTATTTTGGGAAACATACATGGTTTCAGTCTCTTTTTCTGGTAAGTAGCTTTGGCTTATGCATTTAGAGTTTGGCGAGGTTTATTATGTAGTTGTGCTTTTTAAAGAAGATTTATTTTTCCATATAGAAATGACTCTATGGCTAAATAACAGAATGACTTAAAATTCAGTGGGGAAGTCATCAACTCCAAGGGGAAAATATGGACACATTAGAAAATTATTTTCAAAACTCTGCCAGAATTTAGTAAGCTGTGTTTTAGAGTCATTAGCCTCAGAGAGAGGAGATAGGAGTGAAGGAAGAGGCAGTCATCAGCTAGGATATTTCTGTGAACTCCATTGCTGTAGTGTTTCAGCTTCTCAAAACCTCTAATGAGATTTTCTTAGATAACTACTGATTGCTGTTAGACTGGATTGGATTACATTAGATTAGTGCAGTTTTACAGACAATGCAACTGAGAAACGAGGACAGCAGGGACCAGATTTTGAAAGACATTTAGTCACTTATGTATTAAAACATGAAATTTAGTGGTATTTGTGAGCTCTTTGTCGAGTTTTTTCCTTTATGTTTTTTGGTTCTTTCTTTCTGTTTTGAGCATTCCACAGATACTTTCCTGAAACACAGGCCATGTAATTTTGAAGCTCACTTAACTTTCCCAGGTTCCTCTGGGCAGTGTGTGGAAGAGCAAAAGAAAAGGGTCCAGGCTTCACTGTGGTCTGTCAATAAACCAACCACTCAGTTATTTTATCTCTGGCTGGCAGAAGGAAGGTGTTTGTACTTAGGTGGTCATCCCTGGAGACCACTGGCCATTGCTGATTGCCTGTGTACTCTAGAGATTTCAGTAGGCTTATGTATCTAAACACTTCAAATGCGCTAGCTCTTTAAAACTGCTCCTGGATGATTTTGACTTAGGAGAGTCCACAGCCATCAGGAATAACAGTTTCATGCACAACCCCTTGCTTCTAACTATCAAAAGTGCAAACAGTTTTGTGCAAATGAAACACTTAGACTGTGGTTTTGGGTTAATTTAAATTTGGCCTTTGAATTATTTACAAATTAACTTGAATAGATTGCATTTGTAAATATTAATTTTGTGTAGTCAGAATTGGGGACCATATGTGGTAATGGGAAGATGCTTAACAGTGTTATTGAGGTGAAATTCTGCAAGCTAAGTCCAAAAGTGCCATCAGCTTCACTGCCACTAACTCTGGAAATAACTGAGGTGCATCACCAATGAGTTACGTGGCTTCATCAGTCCTCAAAGCTCTATGATCATAGAATCACGGAATAGTTTGGGATGGAAGGGACCTTTAAAGGTTACCTAGTCCCAACAGCCTCTGAAATGAGCAAGGACATCTTCAACTAGATCAGGTTGCCCAGATACTGTCCAGCTTGACGCTGAATGTTTCCAAGTATGGGGCATCTACCATCTGCCTCTCTGGGCAACCCATGCTAGTGCTTCATCACTCATTGTAAAAAATGTCTTCCTTATGTCTAGTCTGAATCTACCATCTTTTAGTTTAAATCGTTACTCCTTGTCCTATTGCCACAGACCCTGCTAAAAAACTTGTCCCCATCTTTCTTATACTTGCCCCTTAAGTACTGGAAGGCTATTAAAAGATCTCCCTGGAGCCTTCTCCAGGCCGAACGGCAGCTCCCTCAGCCTATCTTCATAGGAGTGTTTCATCTGTCTGATCATTTTATTTTTGTGACCCTCCTCTTTACTTGATTAGCAGGTTTGATAGGATTGAGATTAAAAAAAAAAAGGGGGGGGGGGGAAGAGAGAGGTGTGTTTCTAAAGATCCACCTAAATTACTGAGGTATTGAACTGGAGAGGAGGTTAAAAGCATGCCTAAAACACAAATCAGATTTGGTTTCTCTCATTATTGCTCCCAAATTTTCCCAGAATTGCTTTAAAAGAAAAGTATCAGCTTTCCCTGAGTTTGTGGGGAAAAAAATGCTGATGTGTCAAAGGCAAGACTGGGCAGTGTGAATCTGGAGAGGGTGGGAATCTCCTCTTGGCCCCAGGGGGCAGAAGGATGCAGAATTCAAGATCTCCCATTTTTCAGCTGTTCCCTGTGGGCTGCTGCTGAGCAGTTTCTGGAGGTTTCAGGCCGGTTTTCAGGAAGTCCCTGTGCAGTAAAACAGCTAAATCCTATTTTGGAGTGCTTAATTCTGTGCAAGGCAGTACATATAATCTAGGGTTTGGGACTTTACCAATGTTTTGCTCCATTACTAAATTTTCTATGGACTCTTCACACTAAAAATGATGAATTGCCTCCTTGTTCTTACTACATATTGTAAAATATTGTAATATCACACTAGTAAGGAGCATTGATGCCCAGAAATCCTATGGGATATATACAGAATATTATGAATTGTTTATTATTTGTAAGGTTGCAGCCCTGCAAAGGGTGTTTTTTCTGGGTTCTCCTGTTTCATCTGGTCTGGCCTAATGGCTTTCTGCATGGCGTGCCCATGATATGTGGAAAGACATAAATCCTTCACTTGGCTTCTGCTGAGCAAAACTCCTCCATGACATTTAATTAGCTCCAGTTTGCAAAGCCCGGAACAACAGTCATTTAGCTTTCTTCCTGTGTTTGCTGCATGCAGAGAACAAGAGCAGGGGTCTGAATAGTGACCTGAGTGTTTTAAGCTATGTTTTTATTTTTCCTGAATGCTGCTTGGAACCTTTTCTCAGAGGACCTCTGTTCCCCAGCACTGTTTATGGGTGGGGAAGAAGAGATGCCTATCTTCAGTGAAGCTCTGAGGTCTCCTCATTCAAGCTGAGGTTTTTGTTCACTTGGATTCACGCACACTGTACTAATCACTAGATTGCTCTGCTGTTCCTTAAAATGTTTTGATAATGGAAGTTTGGCAGTTTTTTCTCCTTATCACATCCTTGTGTTTTCTTTTATATGAAGGAAAAAGGACAGTGAAAGTTTTTGGAATACATGCATGCTTAATTTTCTGTAAGTTGACTTGTATCCTCCTGCCTTGCTATGGCTGAATTTTGGATATTTGTAGCAGTGATACACCCTATTAAAGTGTCTTGCTGCCTAACCAGGCAAAGTTGCCTCTTCCTTCAAATAAAGATCAGAAAGATAGCAGACTGAGAAAACCATGCTGTTTAGGAATGAATAGCATGTTTGACTGAACCAGAGCAAGTGGCCTGCAGTTATGTACTGTTGGTGTTCCTGCATTTCTTGCATTCATGGGTTGATAGCCAACTATAGTTGGTTGCTAGTTTAAGATCATAGCTGTGCCCTGTGCTTAAGAGGGAGAGTTACAGAAGAAAATGTGAGTGTTATATGGGCAGTTACAGCATATTTTGACCTTGATCTTTGTGTATAGCCAAATACCCCAAGGGAAATTCGGGACACCACAGGGAACAGAGCTGGCTATAAGGCTGCTCCAGCAGGCACTAGATTCCCACATTCCAAAAAGCTACTGCAGCAGCTAGAGATCAACAGTAATGGATCAGCTGAGTCTCAACACTGTCAAGATGCTGAAATGTTTGAGTTAGATTGAGACATGGGATACCTAACCCTCACATGCCATTCCCAGCAGAAAGCTATCTTTTCTCCTCCCCTTTAGGGTGACGCTTGTGTGTGAAACCTTGAGGCCAAAGAGAAGTTGCAGCACTGTATTTCTGCAGCCAGCATGGCTTTTCTCAGCAGGGCCCTTCTTACTCTCTGGGTGGCTGCCAAGCATTGCAATCCCCTCCTGCTGCAGTGTATCACGCAGCGCATGTCCATGCATTTCCAGCTTAGCAAGCTCTGTTTGCTCTTTGCCCTTCACAGCACCCCAGTGATGGAGATCCTGATCTCCAAGGGGTCAGTTAAAGAATATTTTTTAAAAATAGCTACCTTTCACAAGAGGAAAACATTTACAATGACATCCATTTCATCCTGCCCCTTTCCATCTGAAAAGGCTCAAAGTTGCAACCTGCTTGGTTTTCAGTTACTTCTGTAATTCTCTTTTAAAGTTCCTTTCATGGTGACCTGCAAAAAGAGGGAAATAAAAGACAAAACATGAGGAGATTTTGCATGCTAAGGAGGCTACTTCAGACAGAGGCAATTAACTGACGTTGTACAGCTCATACAGGAAAATTAGGAGATGTGAACTGAAGATCAGTCTTTGAAAATGTGGTTAACAAGCAGAGCTTGAAATACTCTGGCTGCAGCAGACTGGGCTGAGGGCACGGTGATTTGATCCTGCGTCCCAAGCAGTTTGTTTACTGCAGTCTGAGATGAGGACCTTAGCTCCCTCCATCCTCAGATTGACAGATGCAGTGTAATTTTGCTCCATGCTGCATGGAGGCAGCCCAGAAATTTCTTGCGCAAAGGTTGTATGTGATTATTTTTTTCTTCTTTAACATATTTGCAGATGGAGTGATGTACTTCATTTGTAAGAGAGAAGCAGCAACATGCTATTGATATAAACCAGGAATTTAATAAAATTTGGTAGTAAATGCATCAGAAAGATTTGATGGCAAGGTATGCTTGTTTACTGATGATGATACCAAATGGAATGGGGAAGTGGACACTTTGGAAGGGAGAGCCACCCTGTAGGAAGATCTATGTAGGCTGTAAGGGTGAGCTAAGAAGAACCTCATAAAGTTCAACAAGAGCAAGTGTAAGGTCTTGTATGTGGAAAAAATACAGTCAAGAGGGCAGCACAGGCTGGGATGTACCTGGCTGAGGAGCAGCTCTGTGGAAAGGGACCTGAGAGTCCCTACCCAAGCCTAGTAGGAGTGAACAGTGTGTACTGTTATGGCAAAGAAAGCCAGCAGGAGGCTAGGTTACATCAGGGGCATCGCCAACAGAGATGAAGATGCCATTATCCCACTTAGTGCTTGTGAGGCCACACCTGGAATACTGTGTTCAGTTTTGGTCCTTGCTCTGCACAAAAGATGCAGGCTGGCTGGAGAGAGTCCCGAGAAGGGCCGCAAAGATGATCCAAGGACTGGGAAGCCTGTTCTATGAGGAAAGTCTGAGAGAACTGGGTTTGTTCAGTGTTGAGAAAAGGAGGCTGAGGGGATGCCTTATCATCATGTTCTGTATTTAAAAGGTGGTTACAAACAAGATGGAGACTCCCTTTCTGCAAGGAGTCACATGGAAAAGATGAAGGGTCATAGTCACAAGTTATGCCCAGGGAGATTCTGACTGGACAGGAGGAAAGTGTTCTCATCATGAAAAAATCAGCCATTGGAATAATCTCTGCAGGGAAGTGGTGGGTTCTCCAATGCTGGACACCTTTAACATTCAGCTATACATGGTGTAGGACCACCTTGTCGAGAACGTGCTTTTGTCAAGAAATGTTGGACCAGATGACCCTTAAGGTCCCTTCCAACCTGGTAGTCTATGATTCTGTGAATTCCTGAACCTAAGAATCTTTACGTTCTTAGGTTTCCCTATCTATCTGATGTTTACCGGGGGCTAGTGAAACCCATGGAGCTGTCAGGATTCCAGCATGGTCTGTTTCAAGCACTGGCGGGCAATCATGGAACATTGTCCTCCTTATCTTGCTGAAGAAAAGTTATGAGCTCCTCTGTCATTTATGCTGATGTATATCCTTCCTTGAAAATAAATATCTGGTGTTCCAAATACTCTCTTCTTCTCACTTTCCTAATTAGCATGGTTTTGAAAGTTAATTACAGAGATGTGTGGTGCTTAATTATGCAGGTTACTGGCTCAGGAGTTGTTGACCTGGAAACATTACTTCATTGGCACAGTCTGAGCTTTTTTTTTGTTCTTTTATTCTTTCTAATTTTTTTTTTTATTTTTAGCAGCTCCCTCTTAACTTTTCATCTACTCTGCATTACGTGCAGGTTGCTGACAGGTTCAGGTCTGGTGATCTCAAGGGCTACTTCTATTAACCAAACCTGTCCTCTCTATTTCTAGAAATAGAATTTGTGCTTTGGGAACTAAAGGCTGCAGCTTCAGTGCTAGCTGTTATAGGAGCTTCTCTAGTTTCTAGTGTGTTCATGGATTTATGTAGATGTCACTCGTAATAGAAAAATTTCAGTACCTGTTTGAAAGCTGCAGAATAAAGATAGGCATTGTAGCATTTGAACCTGTAATACAGGCTGTCCTTGCTTTAATGCTGCTAGTGGAAGAACAGAGAATGCACATCTTGGTAAAAATGCAGTGCATTAGCCTGAGATTCAGTGTTCAGTAAGCTGGCACAGTTTTGCTTGAAACATTTGAAGGCAAAGCCCTGTTGACCAGTCCTGAAGTTCTTCTCGAAGCACTGCTCTTGCTGGAGGCAAACCAGTATGCGTGGAAGCAACCCATGTGCCTGACATACACATAAATCTAATGCAGTAGTAAGGCAGAGATTTGTTTTTAACTCATAATATCAAGAGAGACCCACTTCAAGTCTCATACTAGCAGGCTGCTGAAGTGATTAATGATGTAATTGGATCCAGGCTTTTTTTTCCCCTGCTCAGTCAAGTTTTTTACACAAGGAGCCAGAATATGTAAAAATCTATAAAGGATGAGGTTTCAGTTCTGCACTTTTTGTGTGCATGAATCAACTACTGAGACTGGAGCTGATTAAAAATCAGAATTTATCTTTACTCCAAATTTTTGTCAAAATTGCTATGATTGCATAAACAGAGCTGGTTTTCTCAATCTGGCTTTTCCTGATGGAAATCTGTTCCAGTAGAAATCTTCTGCCGGGTCTTGTTGAAGAACATATGGATCCTAAAACTGCTGTGACTGAGGAATGAGGCAGTTGTCTGCTTGTGCATTAAAAAAAAATTAAAAATCAACAACAGCAACAACAAGAACCACTGTTTTGGGACTTAACATTTCTGCATCCAAATCCAATTTCAGCAATAAAATTAAATAAAATAAATACATTTATTGCCTCTGACAGAAAGCTGTAGGTGTGTGGCAGAGGCATATTCAAACTCAAGATGCAAAGCCTACTATCAAGGGGCTGAATGTGCTGTCAGATAAACAAAAAAAAACCCCACTGTATAAGGCAGTACATTCACAGTAACATTCAGAGAGATAATATATTCCAGATAAAAGATAAGCATCCTAATACATATCCTTCAATTGCATGCACCAAATTAAATCACAGAAGTATACTTTCTTACACTGAATATATATATCTTCAAACAGGAAAGCTGAATTTGGCTTTGTGGCTCAATTCTGTTCTTTTTTCTTGTTCATGTGAATGGTATTTTTAACAGTTACTTAAGCAGGTTAGAGTTGGTGGGGTTTTGCCAGCTCTGTAGCATTTCTCCCAGCACAGGTGGTCACTGGCTAAAAATCGTCCAGGGAGGGTCAAGTGTTGGCAGGAAGAAGTCGCAGTTCCTGCAGGGACTTGGCTGGAGCCTCAGGTTAAAATGGAAATGTCATTGGTTTGCTGCAGTAAAGAAGCAGAGATGTTTCTTTCCCAACACTGACATCCCAGATGTGCTTCCAACATTATTTGAAATTCATGGAAATTAGATATTTATAGCACTGCACTCATTAATTCAAATAGAAATGGAGCCCCAAATAGTAAGCAAATGTTTTCAACTTTCATGTGCTCAGTTGCATGAGCCTATTCTTAGCTTATTCATTCCAGGTTGTGATCAAACTGGGTTAAGTCATGCACTCGTATGTAGTGACAAGTTTGACGTAGCGCCTTGAAAGGTGAAAGGATAGTTAACTGATTTCCACAGTTATCGAAGTATTTGCTTGTAATTAGCAATCAGAAGCATGAAAGGATTTTGTTGCAGCAGGGATAAATCTTTAAATAATGCCAGCAGACTTCCCAAAGCTTTCTTTATGCCGGCCTCTGTGGTTGAGGCAAATGAACAGAATTAGAGATGAACCAAAGGAAAAAGTGGCACTGGAGAGAAAGGGGCAAAAATCAAATATCTTTTGACAAGTGTCTATCACAGAATTGCTTTTCTTTTGAATCACAGTGAGCCTTTTATTAGATGTGTGCTAGTTGCTTTTTAAACTGCTTTAAGAGACCATCCCTACTGTTGATCATCCCCCAAAATAAACAATAAATAATGTGTGAAATGTGGAATTGGGGAGGCTAAGTGTTTTGCTCACTGTCTCGTTGCAGGTCAGTGGCAGAAGGTGCAGGAAGGCTTGTAGGTCCCCAGTTCTCACTGCTTAAGGCATTACTGACTCTTCAGTTGCTGCGATCTGGAAGGGGGCAATCAGGGCCCCAGCTGGCTTTCCTGGGATGTCTTTGATCCTAAGAGCTCTTGCCAATGATGACAGGGATAACTTGGTTGTGTCTTGTTGCTGCTGCTGAACTCAGAATTGGTAGGAAGATGTTGCTTGGAGCATTCAAGGCATCTCTGTTTTGGGGGATGTACATGTGCTTTGTGCCCTGAAGTACAAGCTTGAAACAGATTGTTAGGTGAGGTTTTATACAGCTGACTGCTAATTGTGGTAGGAGGGTTTTCTGTGCCAGGAGGGGACTCCGTCCATCTGACCATGAACTGTAGAGAGAAGAGTCCACTTGAGTGTGCAAAACAGTTTTCAGCTGAGCTCTGGAGAAACATGGGTGCTGCTCTCAGCCCTGGTGCAACTGTGGGCTCTGGCATGGACCAGGAAGGTTGACAGCCCTGATTCAAGTCTTCACTGTGTTAGGCAAGATGACGACCATCACCTTAAATGAGTTCTGATCTCTTCTGGACCAAGTGCATCGGTTCTCTGTCAACAAGAGACTGAATTACCTGGTGTGGCATGAAACCTGGGTGCCAACAGTTGGCCATTGTGGTATGACTTGTTCCCATCCCTGCTGTGCTCCTCATGTTGAAGCACTCTCTGAATTGGTACCCTGTAACCTGCCAACAACAGCTTTTGGATTGAGTGTTAGTGGAATTGGATTAATTGTCCCTGATATCCCCAGGCACGGTGCTCCCTTCTCTGCTGCTGCTTCTCTATGTGGTCTCTTCTGTAATGCCTGGTCCTTATGGAGACACAGTGGGAGAAGGGTACATGATGTCCCTGTGCAGAGCAGCCTGCACATTTCTTTCCTTAGAGTGACAGGCTGCCTTAACTCCAGTAGATTAAATGTGCCTGGGACAATTCTCAGACACTGAAACCATCTGGTATAAACTGCTCACATCTCTACAGCTAACTGCTTGGAGCCTCTCAAACAGGATGCCAACTGGTTTTTAGCAATGGTCCAGCACCTGTGTTAATACCCACACTATACCCAGGAGCTGTTTGGAGAGCATTAGGCGGCAAGGGCCAAAACCATACTCGTGACCGTGTTAACAGTTTATCTTTCTAAAGGCTTTGGTACTAGTGCCTGTGAATGGTCCTTGACGTTGGTTAGTTTATTAGCACAGTGGCACGTGGCCCTTTCCCTCTTTTCTTTCAGGGGACTAGTCCCACTGATTGCCCAAGAGGCAGGAAGATGCCAACATTGTGAAGCCTTAGTGAAGAGAATAATCTTTTCTTAAAATCATGCAATTTCATGATAGCTCTATGTGGCTCCAGGGTAGTACTAAAATCCAGAGGAAAGCTCCTGAAGTGTTTTGCTTACTTTCACAAGTCAGTAAGTAATTTCATGGCATCTTTATAGGACAGCAAAATGAAAGGACTCAAAATGAACACTGGCATCCCAAAGGCACCTTGCCTTGTTTTCAGTTTCTTTTCAAGGTGGCTGTTCTGTTACTTGGATATTCGAGGCACTTGGGCAAAGCTTCTTTCAAGACCCATGAATGGATAGGCTATGTGTCAAAATGCAATTTAAAAATAAAAAGGGCACGTAACAAAAACAATATAATTCCATAACTCTTAGTACCATTAAACCAATCAGCTGGGGATGTAGAAGTCACCCAGGAAAGAAAAAGTGTGATAATTTTTTTAGAAGAACATAGGCTGATAAATTATTTGGCAGCTTCCAAGTATCTGGGGAGAAAAAGTACGCTCATCCCTGCTTGAACTGATGAATTGAAACTACAAAAAAGACTGGGTTTTTGTATTGCTGGTCTGCATGTTAATTCAGAGCCTGGAGCTGATGGATTCTGCATTGACTGAGCATAGTTAGCACAGTGTACATGTTGAGAATTTGCCTCTGTGATATAGTCTGAATAATTTAATTTTGATGAAAATGGTCGCTCAGTGGTGTGGACAGTGAGCAAGATGTATAGTCTGGTTTCCTGGGAAAACGAGGTGTTACGTGATCACAATGTGCGCGTGAACGCACAGTTACTTCTCCTCCTCCTCCCCAGTAGTTTTTTTATTCAGCTGGCCAGTGTCAATCAGACCTGATTAAAGGCTTGACAAGCTTTGTGAAAATCGGTGGTTTCATAGAGTAGAGAGACTCTTTTTATGCCTCCACCATATAAAAAGCTGCAGTGTGGATTTACTCACTAGGACACTGGAGCACTGTACGGAGGAGGATTAATAGAAATGCTTCAAGCCAAGGAGGAAGTGTCAGGGGGGGTTGATACCTTATTAGACATCAGAGAATCTAGACATGAGCCACAGAGCCTTGGAAGACCAGACTTTGGTAGCTCCATTGCCCAGGGAGCTATTTCCCCCCTTCCCCTTGTTTTCTTTCCTTCTGCTCTTCCAGCCAGGCATATAATGCTATTTTAAGGGCTATGGCTTGCTGACAAATAAAGAAGATATGGCATCATGCTTAAGACTTCTGGAAGGTGGCTCAGTAAAGAAATTACTAGCAAAGAAACTGCCATCTAGAGCATGCTGCCCTCCTGAGGCAACAATGTAATGATGGAGCATCAGGTCTCTACATCTCTCTCTGAGCTTGTGGCATTCCTGCTGTAAGGAAAGGCTGAGCCCTTTTTAGGTGAGGAGCCGCTATTGCTGTGAGAATTGGCTGTGCTGTGACAGTTATAGACCTTTTGTAATGCAGCCCGTGACTTGTACCCTTAGGACCAGCAGATAAAATGGAAGTGTGTAGTTTTTAGCAGGTCCTGCTAATTTTTGGACTGAGCAGGTTGTTTGTAATGTCTAATAAGTTACGATGATGGGTGGAATTCCTTGGACAAATGACCCCTGTACAAAGTCTCAGGCCTGTGGGGCTCGTGGTGACCCAAGGGAAACTGAGCTAACACCCATTTATGACGCCAGTGACAGCATAAGTGATAACAGAAGGAAAGCAGTTTCCATAGGAGCAGTTGGCAGAAAATTAATTAAATAAATAAATAAATAAATCTGTGTCCAGACTTCGTGTCCTTTGATGCTATCGTGGTTTAAGCCCAGCCGCAACTCAGAACCATGCAGCGCTCTCTCACTCCCCGCCTTCCTCCCCCACCAGCTCCCAGAGGAATGGGGAGGAGAATTGAAAGAATGTAACTCCCACGGATTGAGATAAGAACAGTCCAGTAACTAAGGTATAACACAAACCACTGCTGCTGCCACCAATAATAACAATGATAAGGG